>CAOLHI010003913.1:0-146701 GCA_948474755.1 Ctenosaura bakeri | reverse complement strand
CATCCAATTCCCTAATATTAGTCTTCTTATAAAATGGTTATTAAAGTCTCTATAAACTTTATTATAGCCAAGATACGCTTGCCAGCTGAAAGCCAAATCTTCTCCTTCTAGTATCAGTAGTCTTTCACTTGCTATTTTTCCCCATTATGTAAACCAATCCAAACAACTCACATGGTAGTATTAATTTTAAATTGGGAAGTCCAAAGTCTCTTCTTTCTTTTGCATCATAAAGAATTTCAAATTGTATTAATCACTTTTTACCTTCCCAGGTGTAATCTGAAATATCTCTTTGCAAGCTTTGGAATATTGTTTCATTGTTTATAACAGGTATAACTTGGAATAAAAACAATAGCTTTGGCAGTACATTCATTTTAATAGTTGAAATTCTGCCCAATACTGATAATTTCAAATTCTGCCGATTCTGGAGATCTTTCTAAATTTCCTTCCATGCCTTTTAATTGTTATTTTTAAATAAATCAGAATTCTTATT
The DNA here is from genome assembly GCA_948474755.1 of Ctenosaura bakeri. Taxonomy (NCBI): domain Eukaryota; kingdom Metazoa; phylum Chordata; class Lepidosauria; order Squamata; family Iguanidae; genus Ctenosaura; species Ctenosaura bakeri. The sequence continues at coordinate 146,211 of CAOLHI010003913.1, read as the reverse complement.
ACTTAAGTAAACTCTTAAATATTTTACTTTAGTATTAACCATGAATACTGATCTACAGTAGACTTCTTTCTCCTCTTCTTTACTCATGTTTTCATTAAAATACTGGTCTTGTTCCCATTAATGTTCAATCTGAAAATCATGCCAAGTTTCATTACTAGACTTTTCAAATCTTCAGTACTCTATCATTCCAGTGATGTAACAGTATCATCTGCGGAGGTGTTAATTCTGAGTTTGACCTCTTAACACCTTTTATATTGTTGTTTGATTTGATGTTTGTGATCAGTAAGTCAATCGCCATCAAAAATAGTAGAGAGGATGATGTACATCCCTATCTTATTCCTCGACATATGTCTGTTTTTCCAGTTTTCTCTCCACTTACAATAGAATCATAGAATCATAGAAATCTAGAGTTCGAAGAGACCACACAGGCCATCCAGTCCAACCCCCTGCCGTGCAGGAACAATAATTTGTGCTGTTTGATTTTTATATGAAGTTTTTATACCATTCATGAATTGGCTTCCAAGAAACAGTTTGCATTTTAATATGCACATTATATTAAGATGCACAGCTTTTGTTATAAACTTCTTGTTAGCATGTAGTTTGAGCATGTAGCTGGGAACGGGATGTTTAGCTTTGCTGAGAGATGTCACAGGTGCTTGGCATTTTGAGAGCACAAAAATCAAGGCCAAAAGGTTGTCATACTAACAACTAAGAGAGAGGGAGAAGGGTGGGGTGTGTGTGATCACCATAGGATGATGCTCATAATAGCAAATGAAATACTTCTGCAGGGAAAATTGAGCTTATTACTTACTGCTTATAAAGTACTGCAAATGTAGCTGACTTTTAGTCTTGGCAATGTTGCCATGTATGCAGTTGCTTTGCTATGACCTCCAATAAAGTTACTGGACCTTCTGAACTTTGTTGCTGTGGTCTGAAGCTTAGCGGTTTGTATCTTGTTAACTCAAGCAAAATAAAACTTGAAAGACCAAACCATGATCTCACTTGGCACCTTTAAAGTGTCACAACACTGTTGTTTTTACTTCAGCAGAGCAACATTGCTATTGTTCTGAAAAATTTTATACTGTGCAAAAACGCTCTGTGGAGATCAAAGGGAGCAAAGAAATCACAGGTAGAGGATTTTATGTTCTAGATTGCATTCTGTGTCAGATCTGAAAGACTTGATCATGCTTTTCAGCCAAGAAGAGCTCTAGATTGCCTTTGTACTCTTACTTGATAGTATGGCTTTTGAAAGTTACAGGTGCTTTTTTTTTTTTTTGGTTACGGTAGGAGCAGTAGACCAGTCCCAGCTCTGACAGTTGTTCCAAAGCCCAATGTGAAAGCACATCCTGGTACATCTGAAGAAGATGATCAAGGAGCCAATTCTGAGCTTGATAGGTATGTGACAAAAACCATATTGCTAAGCAAGATCACTGCTAAGGTGTAGAATCTTTGCAGCCTGCATATGATTTAAAGCACCATTTGAGAAAGTGCAGCCACACTAGGGGACTTTTCTTTGTCTTTTTTGTTTCCAGTGATGATGACCTTGTTCCATATGACATGTCACATGACAAAGAACTGAAAAAAATCAAGGCTCCCACCTACATCTGGGACTGTATTGAAAGTAAGAGATTAGAAAAAGAACTTAGGAAGTATTGGTTATTTTCTCATGTGTTTTGTTACTTGTTTACGATGTTTATAAACCAACTTTGCTCAAGAGGTTCAGGGTTGCATAAATGGGTCTACCTCCTGTATTATCTTCAACACAATCCTATGAGCTTAAGCAGAGTGAGAGTAAGAGTGTATGTGTTTATAGCAATGACACTTTGTGAGCTTGATAGTTGAGCGGGTATTTGAAAATAGGTCTCCCATATCCAGTGCTCTAACTGCCACACAACCACATGCTTTCCTGTGTTCTGGTTCTAGTTGATGTAACTGATGATTGCCCGTAAAATTTCCAGTGGCTTTTCTGTGGTGCTGACATGGTGCCTTACACCACCTTTCTCAAACCTGGTGTGTTGCAGAACAACAGGAACACTCCATTAGTTCCTGAGATACTGGCAGTTTTTTTTATTGAACTCTGTGATGTCAGTGAGTCTTTCAAAGAATGCTGGAACTAAGAACTTGTGCCTGGAGCTTGCTTTCCCTCCCTTGTCCCTGCCAGTGCCTGTCTTTGTCATGTTCTGTCTTTTCTGTTGTATCCCACAGGGCTGCATTTCTCATTGTTGATCTATTGGAAGCTATTTGGGGAGACCTTTTGGCTTGCTGAATAAATATCTGAAACTTTAATTATCAGCCATGCTGACAATCAACAACAGTTATTTCACAATGATTATTTAAGTATAACTTAAGATTATTTGGATAGTATAAAAAAATTGACCAAGGAAATTTGACACAGCATGTAGTTGTGCGTGGCCAAATCTTTTTCTGATTAATAATTTAAACTTGTCCCCTCCTCCTTTGTTTTCCTCAGTCCTAACTGGGCCTGAAGATGCTGACAAATATGAAGCTGCAATGAGTGTCCTGGAGGCTCTGATTCAAAGGAATGCAGCTGCTGTGAGAGAGGTGAGTGTTGCCCTGCTTGCTTGGGGGTCCCTTAGGGACACCTACATGCGCTCTCAATTATACAAGTTGGGGAAATTAGTCAGAGAGCACAAGCTAGCAATGCGAGAGGCAGGACAACGGAGCGGAATCTTTTACCCCATGTTTATGGGGTCAGGCCCAGTCAAAAATCACACAAATAGTTCAAATTTAAGTATTTTATTGACATAGATGTTAAAGTCCATACAATCACTCAGCTGCACTCACTCCAACAAGCATACAAGACTATAGAAAGTTAGAAAGAGATGAAAATTAGGAGAGAGAGAGAGACATAAGGGTTTGATTTAATACTGTACCAATCCAGAACTCTTCAGCTGGGAGAAAACGATCTCAGCCACGCCTTTAGAGGCTGAGGGGAGCTTACCAGCTTCATGGTTTGCAGATCTGAGAGAACTCCTAACTCCAAAACTCCCAACTCCAAAACCAAACTGTCCAAAAAGAGTGAGAAAATGTGCCTAGTTATAGAGCTGACCCATGTTCTGGAAAACCAGATGGCTGCAGTTTTTATTAAGATGGATTTCAGCATTTGTAGTTCAAAGAAAATACAGCCAAAACATCCTTGTAGTTTCCTGCAAGATGAGCATCTCTCATCCGGAGATGCATACCTCAAAGTATCAAATTCCAGGCTATTTGCATTGTTTATTTGTTCCCAGGGAGTTATTGTCTCCTGATCGCTGCTGAAAATCCATTCAAGTGGCCTGTGAGCCATTTGCCAGATTACCCAGGATGTGTGACAGAAAACCAGCTACTCTTTTGATCTATCTCCATAGCTTTACTGCCTACATGTCCGTCCAATATATCTCTATGGCTCACTATGTTTGATATAAAATAATTAGGATCCTCAGGACATAGTTTTTAGGTGTGTTAGGGGGCTTAAATGAGTAACCTAATAGTTACTCTTGGTTTTCAATCCTGATTCTGCTTTAAAACCAAGCTAGCTTTTTTGCATGGGATTTGCATGTTGTCTACAAATAAGATTTTTCAAGTCAGACTTTGTGATGCAATATGTTCAAGGAAGCTTTTTGCATTTGGAAACTAATGACAGTTGTCTGTAGTGTCACAGTAGCATTCCACAACAGTGGGAATAGTGAGAACCTTGTGATTGAAGGAGCTTCTGTAGGTGTTATGGGCTGTCTGCTCCTCAGCAGGATAACCAGTTTTGGGAACCTCAGTGTTACTTTTGCTTAGCCAGGGAGACTTTAGTGTTAGGTTGCAGCTACCAGGCTTGGAACTGTATTAAACCATGGCTGTTTTAAATAATAAATATGGTGGCAATATACTGCAGTGAACCATGGGCATCTGTATTCCTTCCTGTCCTGTCTTCACAAGGACAGCTGCAAGAAGAAGAATAAAAGTATGTACTTCTATTTTAGGTTATGGCAGCTTGTTCTTGCAAGCTTAACAAATTGTAGTTAATCTTAACTATGATTGTTTGAAACAAGGAAGTTTCAAACCATGGGTTATGAAGCTGACAAAGGAGTTGAAATTTATCAGCGCCTAGGGGTTGGATGCAGTGCTTAATAGCTACTAATAATAATTTGTGGCAAAAGTTGCTGGAATCCCGTTTGCAGCTGTGCCAGAAGAGTAGCAAGGAGGAAGCATGCATGCCAACTCCTTCCCATCATGATGAACCATGGTTTGAAAACTAGCATCAAGAGTTGAAAGCCCGATCATCCCAGGGTAATGGTACAAATATTGCTGCACTTGTAAGAGTGGATGGGGGACTACTAGGTTCAGTAGTACTCTTATTGAGAGGAGCAACAAAAGCTTTGGGACACTAATGGGGGTCTGGTGCCTCCCCCCACCCCCAATTTCTGGTTTTGTTTCACCTGATTTGGGAAATGATAGTGCTATGTTTCTTCCCCAGGACTTTTCAGTAATTTAAGGTACCTATAATTTGGTGTTCCTGTGTTTGTTTAGATGAGTGTGGAACTGATAAAAGTACTGTTGCATCTGGAAGAGAAGAGCTACATAGAAGGCTTCATGGGACTTCGACAAAGGGCCATGGTTGCTGTCATTGTCATAGACCCAATCCCAGTGAGTCCTTGTACCCCGGGGAAATGAAACTTGGAGTTAAGGGATGTATTGTGGACATTCGAATGACATAACAAAATTGGGGTGAATGAATTTATGTTTATTGCTGCAGCAAGAGAGGATAACCAGAAAAATGGAGGTCTCTGTCTCCAGATGGCAGGGTGCCAGTCTTACATACACAATTACAAGCAAGCATAAAATAGTTCAGAGCTAATCCACAGCATGACTATAAAAGAAGACTAAAACGTTAGTCACAATTTACTTTCCTATTTTCTGTAAGGTAAAGTATAGACATCTAGAGTAGCATAAGATGTGTACATAATGTGTCTGCTGGCTGGCCAGCTCTATTCCAAGAACTATCCTAACCAGTCGCTGCCTCCTGTCTTGTTAACAGTATCAATTCTACTGACTGGAGCACAAATTGCAACAGCTGCTGGCAAGCTTCTATCTAGCAGTTCACACTAAAACCTATAAACCAAATATTAATTTTCTAAAAATCCTGATTCTCTCACAGATGGTAACTAGGCTTTGTTGCCAGCCCTTCAGAGGGCTGTTTGAGGAGCTAGATGAGGTATAGCTAAGATGACTTGGAAGATAAAGGCACCAGGAAGGACCTCTAAATTAGTTTTTGTTTCCTGCTGTCTAGGTGGCCCAGTATCTAACCTCTGAGTTCTACTCCTTGAATTATAGCCTCCGCCAGAGAATGGACATCCTGGATGTAAGTGGCCCCTGGCTGCCCCACTGTTACTTTCCAGCTTATACCCTCATATAAGTACATCTTGCCAGTTGCACAGTGGCTAAGAGACTGAGTTACTTGTCAAGAAGTCCCTTGTCGGATCTGCTGCCTCTGCTATGAACTCCTTAAGTCATTGGGTCCCAAACGTTGGTCCTCCAGATGTTCTGGACTACAGCTTCCAACACTGCTGGCTGTTGAGTAAGCTGGCTAGGGCTTCTAGAAGTTGAAGTATGAAAGGCCTGGAACACCAATGTTTGGGATCAATTACTGTAAGTGGTCTTAGATGAAGCATTGTGTTTGTTTGAACTCTCTGTAGCCCCCTCCCACTTGTAATATAGATACAATAATAGTGGCCTTTAGCAGAGTTGGTGTAAGGATTACAACAAGAGAATTGTGTCAGTTTCAACAAATCATTTTTATGGGTATTAGCTGTCATATACTGCTACTCGGTGTCTCTCAAGAAAATACGTGTATACTTTCCATGACATTTATTGGAACTCAGGAGGCTAGTTAACAACTGTTGCTGGAGTCAATAATCTGCATCACTCATCTGGTATTATAGTAAAACATCATAGTCGTGCATTACCCTTCATTGGTAGCTTCTCCAGGTTCACCCCCCCCAACTTCTAGGTTGTTCTCTTTTCTTGAAATAGCCCCTTTTTATTAGTTACTTTGATCCTTTGAATTTTCTGCCCTGTCCTTTGATATTCTAACTCCATTTCCTGCCCTAGTCTAATCCTAGTAAATCACCCATTGATTGCTGTCCTCAAACACAGACAAACATTTCGCAGCTAGTCTAGCTAACTGCTATTTACTGCCCCATCTGGTAAACAATGCCGGCTATTTGGTAATTGGTAACACCTTGTGTCTGTTAAGAACTTTCCCATTCATCCCTCTCATTCTCAGCACATCTCACATGCATACACGTTTCCGACATCCTACATACAACTCCATGGCATGGAGAGAGCACAACATGCCATTAGCTTTCATGGGTTTGTTGTAAGCTGTTTTGAAAAATCTATAGTGAGTGAAAAGTGAGACATTGTTATCATCATTATCACCTTCATCATAAGTGACTGAACTTGGCAATAAATGATGCACTGACTTGACTCATGAGTTTTAAATTTTTAGCAACTGACTTGCTGCCCTTGGTTCAGTAACATAACACATTTCATCGAGAAACCTTACAACTTTGCACAACACTCAGTTTCTTCTCTGAATCAGTTTCTTCTCTGACTAAAAAGCTGTCAGACACAGCTAAAATAGTTCAAATAAACAAAATCACTAAAGTTTATTCAAGATCTAAAGCTAAAGCTGGAGGACCTGGAAAACTGCAGTTGCAAATGGAATTTAAGATTCTGTGGGATTCCAGAATCAGATGGAAAAAAATTGCAACATCTCTTGTAACAACATAGTTGGCTGACCTTATTCTTACTTCAAATGAGTACACAGAAGTTTATTGGGTAAAGTACCTGCAAAAGGAATACTGTATTTCACTGTTGCAAGATTTGCATGCTATACCATGAAGAAATCTTAGTAGAAGTATCTAAACTTAAATCCATTCACTTTGGATCTTCGTGAATCATGATTCTGTCCAGTCTGCACAGAAACACCAGAAAAGACATCAAATTTGCCCATGCTTCAAGCTGAAAATGTAAAATATAGGTGCACTTTCCATTTCATCAAGAGTGGGTTAAAACTATGGTTTGGCCCAAAGATTAAGAGAAGAACTGGTGTTAGTTGTGCTGCTAAGCGAAAAGTTTAACTACAGAGAGTTTAAAATATATATATATAGAAGTATAGAATCTTACTTTTTATATTGTTCACCTTTTATAAGCAAATGTTTTATAAGTGAACTTTACATTTTAATGGGTGTCCAGTTCACTGCTCAGTTGTGTTTAAAGCTGTTTTAATCAGTACTCCTAGGTGTGAGTTGCTGTGGTGCCAAAACTGTTACTTTTCTGTTTAATACTTCCTGCTGAGACAGATGGCTCTCAGAGCCATTGCAAACAACTCTTTTGTGTTTGCTCTTCCATATCATCTCAAGAAATTATAAAATGATTCTTAGTATATGTTTATTCTTACTTTATATGTGGGAGAGGTAAACTGTTTCTGGCCTAAATACCCTAAACACACCAGATTGTGTCTGATTTTGGAAGCTAATCATGGTGTGTCCTGCTTAGTACTTGCATAAGAGACTGGCAAGCCCACCTCTGAGTATTCCTTGCTTATGAAAACTATGAAATTAATGGGGTCACTGTAAGTCAATAGGCGAAGGTGTGTGCGAACATGCACGTGCACACACACAAAGCCTGTTTCTCTTGAAAAGTTTGAGGCATGGGATGCGTAGTGAAGTGAAAACATAAGATTAACCTTCTCGGATGAATTTGATATAGCATATGTTCAAGAGACACATTGCAAAAGGAAAACTGAAGCTTTCCAGAATCATCCCAATCTTGCTTTCCAGAATCATCCCAATCTTGTGGTGCTATGAGTGTTTCTAGCAACTTTATTTTCTTTTGTTACTGAAGACAGTCTATGTGATTTAGCAGATAGATTTGCATTTGTTAAAGGAATGTTGAAATTTGAACAGTACATATTGGTCCCATTATATGGCCCCAGCTTGGATCAGAAAGCTTTCACAAATTAAATAACTTTTGTAAAGGGAAAATCATTATAGGGGGAGATTTCAACTTGGTTGCTGATCCATCAGTTGTCAGGAAAAAATGTAGAGAGAAATTTAGTGAGAAACCTTCCCAAAGTTTTCTAGACTTACAAACTATGATTGACTGGCATGATTTTGAACATGCCAAGACAGGTTATACTTTCACCATTTCCGCACTACAGTGTTAAAGTGCTGCTATTCCACTATCAACCTCTTATGGAATTCTGGGGTTTGTAGTTTAGGGAAGGGCACTTTGAATTCTCAGCCAAAGTGCTCTTTGGTCTCAGTAAACTACAAACCCTAGAATTCCACAGGACGTTGAAAGTGGAATAGCAGCACTTTATCACTGTAGTGTGGAAATGGCCTTTGTTTCTTTGACACTGTCAGATTTAATTACAGGAACAAACTTCAACACTCTTGCCAGTCCTTAACTTTTTTTTTTTTAAGTTTTGCCAATATCACTAACAGATATATATTTAACATTATGGCAACTGATGTTGAATTGATTTATATTTATATTTAAGGGGGTAAAAAACCTACCACAGCTAAAATCCTCATATTATAATGATAGTGTAGAGCAGTGGTTCTCAACCTGGGGGTTGGGACCCCTTTGGGGGTCGAACGACCATTTTACAGGGGTCGCCGCTCCTCAATCCTGCCCCCCTTTTAAAAGAAGGTGGCCTCACAGCCAGTGGGAGCAGTGCTTCTGAGACCCCTGCGCTGGGAGGAGGGGAGAGGAGGCATGCTGGGCATTTCCCCGTCTTTCCCTGCCTGGTGGGAAAGCACTGGAGGAGCCTGAGGTGGAGCCGGAGGTGCGGAGAGCGGGAGGAGAGAGCTGGAGCCTGAATGTTAAGGCGGAGGTGAGGAGAGGAGACCCCGCGCTGGCGGGAGGGGAGAGGAGGCGTGCAGCCGGGTGCAGCCAGGCGCTGCTTGGATGCCCGCGCCTGCACCACACACACACAGACACACACACGGAGGGCTTCCCCTTCAGTGTTCCTTTCCCCTTCATGCTGGCTTGCAGAGTCAGAGTTGCTTGCCGGGGCGAGTGAACAGCCAGGCGCTGCTTGGACGCTTGCGCACGCACCACACACACACACACAAAGGGCTTCCCATTCAGGGTTTATAGCGCTGCAGTGGGACGTCTGGGAGGTAAGACCCCGTCCCCTCACCCTCTTCACCTCACGCTCATTCATGCCGGCGAACAGAGTTGCTTCCCGGGGCGAGCGAGCAGCTGGGCTCCACTTGCTTTCCAAAGTGGCGGGGCTGCAGCAGCGGCGATGGCCCGGTCACCCATTCATTCTGGGCACGCCGCTCTGTGGGAGTTGTCGGTGTGGCTGTCGCCTTTGGTCCGGCAGGCAAAGGGGGAAACTTTCCTGTGGCGGATCTGCCGTCCGACGGGGGAGATCGGTCCCTCTGAGACCGAGAACTCGGTCGGGAAAGGAGCAGGGGGCGTCAGCCAAGGGCTTCGGTTTGTGTAGCAAGAGCCCCTGAGGCTCCTTGGTTGGGTTTTTTTTTTTTTTTTGACCCGAAAGCGCTGCTCAGATCCGTCCTGTGGACTTTGACCATTTCCACATTCCAGTGTTATAGCACTATGATTCCACTTCCACCATCCTATGGAATCCTGGGGTTTGCAGTTCAAACCGCAAACCCCAGGATTCCATAGGATGGTGAAAGTGGAATAATAGCGCTATAACAGTCTAGTGCAGAAATAGCCAGGATGACTTTCTCCTCTCGCTTTTGTTGTGCTTGGACCCTTGGCACTTGCCACACGCATGTGTTGTGTTCTTTGCCCTGACTGTCTTGCATTCCTCGCTTTTTGTATGTTCAGCGTCCGCCCTCCCTTTCAAGGAGGGAGGGAGGGAGGGAGTGAAACAAAACGCGTCTGCTTATGCCGCCACCATCTTTCCTCTCTCCCTGTCCTTTCCTCCCTGCGCCTCGTGTAAAATGTGGGCTGTTTCGGCATTGCCTTTGGGAGTGACTGGCTTTTTGAACTGTGGAAACCCAACATTCAGAACTAGAACTACTGCCTTAATTCTGGCATTGATGGACGCTTTCTGTGCTTAAAAAAGGGGGGAGGGTTACCAGTTTTTAGGCATTAGAAGTCTGTCCAGAGCAGTGATTTTGGGCAGTGTTTCCAATCTATTTGATGTTGGAAATAACTAACTAACTAACTAAATAATAAATAAATAAATAATAAATAACGAAAATGATTTTATGGTTGGGGGTCACCACAACATGAGGATCTGTATTAAGGGGTCGCAGCATTAGGAAGGTTGAGAACCACTGCTGTAGAGGGAGAGCTGGAAATCCTGGAGTCTGAAAATACTGACTCTTTCCAGTTGAAACAGTTACTCTCTTGTCATGTACTGGATAACGCACACACCACAGAAACTAACTCTGAGGTAGAGATAAGTTTATAGATAACATGAACAATACAGCGCACTTCCATAGAAGTTCCCAAAACTTGAGTTTACACCCAGTATACAGCTTGTATAGTTTATCAATACATATTTAAGTGCACAGAACGTTCATTGGTCGAATCCATAAATCTCTTCATGTGTCTGTCCCCCCTTTTCTTTCCTAGAACAGTACTTGCCACAACCCTGTACACCCTTGACCAAGGTGAATTCCTAGGTATATTTCTCTGTTGTTATTGCCAAATGCCTCTGTTCTCAAAACATCTTAGACTGGCCAGCCAGCCTTACTTTCTGTTTTCCCTGTATTCCCTAGCGTGAAATACACCATAGTGACAAGTGCCCTTTGAATTACAATGAAGCAGCAATTAGCAGTACTTAAGCCTGAATATAAAGTTACCCATTTTCAATGGTGAATACAAAGTAGCAGTTAGCAAAGAATACACATTCCACAGGTTAATATTTTCATGGCAGGAAGCATAGCTTAGCAACCTGACATCTCCCTTCTAAATAGTGAAATAATCGACTGACATGGAGTTAAAAAAATTATCTTTGTGTAAAAGCCATATTTTTGTGAAGAAAATGTTCCAATGGGACAATTTCTCAGAATAACTTCTTTTATAACACTATAATTGAGATAAGATATAAATGGCACAAATACCCAATTTTGCAAATCTCTCCATTAATTCTTGTGGTGCTTAATCCTTTATTTTATCAAAAGATGGAGAAATTTCATCAAGAAACAGGGAAACTTCTCTAAAAATTATATATAGATTATATCCTACCCCAGTGAGAATGCCTCATATCACAGCAGGTAATTCAACATCTTGTTAGCAGGAATGTGGAAGTGTTAGTGCTTACCTGTACATGAGTTTAGATTGTCCAGAGAGCAGTGATGTTTGTAAAGAGGTGCAAGTAGAAATTTGTTCAATTACCAGTCAGTCAGTCTGAAACCAGATCTGAATAGTTCCTAATCTAGAGGTATCAGAGAAAGATCTCATCATTAGTCTTCTGTCAGCATGTTTATTTAGCTGTTTCAGAAAAGCTACCAGAACAGGCTTGACAAAACTGAATTCAAAATGGTTCCAAATCAAGTCCATTTGTGGGAACATGGCTCACTTTTATTAGTTTTGTGACACAGCAGACTTTCATTGTCCCCTTCTTGTTGTGTGCCTTCAAGTCATTTTTGACTCTAAGGTGGGGTTTTCTTGGCAAGATTTGTTCAGAGATGGTTTGCCTTTACTTTCTTTGTCTTGGCATTGACAAGGGGAGTGTGTCCCTTTTGGTGCTTTTAGACATTTCAGCGGCGTTCGATACCATCAACCATGGTATCCTTCTGAAATGCCTGGGAGAGGTTATGAATCAGAGGCACTGTTTTGGGGTGGTTCTAGTCTTACCTCTCAGGCAAATTACAAATGGTGCTGCTTGGGAATATCTGCTCCTCAAAAAAGCTCCTTATATGGCATACCACCAGGTGCCATTCTATCCCCAAGGCATTTTAACATCTACATGAAACCACTGGGAGAGGTCATCCAGAGGCAAAGGTCAGGCTGTTATCAGTATGCTGATGACACCCAAATATTGTTCTCCATGCCTCTGAAAACAGCTTCTGCTAAGGATAGTGTGTCTCCTCTGAATGAACGGTTGGAGGAGGTAATGAGCTGGATGAAGAAAAACAAATTGAAACTGAATCCAGACAAGACAGAGGTGCTTACTATTAAGGGTCCTAATCTGGACTTGGAGATACATCATCCAGTTCTGGATGGGATCACACTCCGCCTGAAAGACTGTGTTCGCATCTTGGTAGGGCTCCTGGATCTGTCCCTCCAAATGTCAACCCCGATAGATGCAACGATCATGAGTCCTTTTAGCTTCAGCTGATACACCACCTGTGCCCTTTCCTAGAATTGGATGAGCTAAAGATGGTAGTGTGCACGTTGGAATTCTGCAATGCTCTGTATGTTTGGCTTCCTTTGTACCGAATTTGGAAACTCCAGCTGATCCAGTATATGGCAGCCAGATTAATTACAGGCACAGCAAGGAATGAACATCTCATACTGTTATTAAAATCACTCCACTGGCTGCTAATGAGTTTCCTGACAAAGTACAAAAATGTTGGTTATTACCTTTAAAGCCCTACATGGTTTGAGCCCAAGTTACCTGCAGGATCTCCTTTTCTCATACAATCCATCCTATATATTCAAGTCCTCTGGGGACCTTGACTTAAACCAGCCAGGACAAGGCTGGCAACGCTCACTCAGAGGACTTTCTCATCACCCAGAGGACTTTCTCATTACCTAGACTGTGGAATGACCTGCTGGAAGAGAATCGACAACAAAATATGATGCCTGAATTAAAAAAAAAAGCAGTTAAGACGTATCTCTTCTGGCAGGCCTACCCATTTATTAATTTAATTATGATGATATATTTTTATAATGATATATTTGTATTTTAAATGGTTTTATGTGTTTTTAGCGTATTTTAACTTACTTTAACTTAGCATTTTTAATTGTATTCTAATATCTGTTGTATCCTGCCTTGAGTCTTAGGAAGAGGCATGTAACACATAAAAATTTATTATAATTTTATGATGATCAGAAATGGAGAAATGTGTTTGATTAATTTGCTGTCTCCTTATACTTTCAAACAGATGATATACATCTTTTTTGCAATTGTACTATTGTATTGTTTTTTGTTTTTATAGTTTGTCTTTGTATTGTATTCATAATTGGTAACCTTGTTGTTTTTAATTACTGTTAAGTCAAATTAAGGCCAGGTCACCCTGTCATTAACAGCCCTGCTCAGGTCTTGCAAACTCAGGGTTGTGGCTTCCTTGATTCTCTATCCACATGTGATGCAGTCTCCCTCTTTTCCTACTGACTTCAAACTTGCCAAACATTATTGTCTTTTCTAGTGAGTCATGTCTTCTCATTGTATCTCCAAAGTAAGATAGTCTCAGTTTAGTCATCTTCATTTTTAGGGAGAGTTCAGGCTTGATTTGCTTTAGGATCCATTTATTTATCTTTTTAGCATTCCACAGGATTCATAGTACTCTTCTCCAGCATCACATTTTAAAAGAATTGATCTTCTTATCAGCTTCCATCACTATCCAACAGCCACAGTTTTCGCATCTTGAGTTCAGGCTTGATTTGCTCTAGCATCCATTTATTTGTCTTTTTGGCAGTTTATGATATCCTCAGAACTCTCCTCCATCATCGTATTTTAAATAAGATGATTGTCTTCTTTTTCCCCCCACTGTCCAACTTTCACAACTATACATAGAAATCAGAAATACAATGGCATGGACAATCTTGACTTTGGTATTAAATGATATATCTTTACACTTCAGGCTCTTTTCTAGTTCCTTCATAGCTCCCCTTGAAAGCTCTAGTCTTCTTCCGATTTCTTGGCTGTAGCCTCCATTTTGACTAATGACTGAGCCAAGGGTAGGAAATTTTTGATTCCTTTTTTCTCTTCATTGTCTACTTGGAAGTTATGTAAATCATCTGTGATCATTACATTGTGGTCATTATATTTGTTTTCTTAATGTTCAAGTGTAAACCTGCCTTTGCACTTTATTCCTTGACTTCCTTCAGTAGCCCTTCAAAGTCTGTGCTATTTTCTGCTAATAATACAGTGTCATATACATAGCTTAAATTGTTGATGTTCCTTCCTTGAATTTTCACATCTCCTTCTTCAGAATCTAATCCAGCTTTATGTATGATACAGTCAGTGTACAAATTAAATAGATAGGCTGATAAAATGCAGTGTTGCCTTGACCCACTTGCCAATTGGAAACCATTCTGTTTCCCCATATTTTGTAAAATTTGGAGCATCACTTTGCTTGCAGGGAAGGTTAATGCAGTGGTCTGGTGGTGCTACAATACCAGGTTTCCCTTTCCTTGGATATTGGAATATATATTGAGTGTTCCCAATCTGTGGACAATTCTTTTCACTTTGCCCAGGTGTTGGCCATGGCAGCTCAGGAACTCTCTCATCCAGTGCCTCCAAAATCAAAGCAGCTTCTGGGTCCCAAAGATGTCGGCAGCCAGATTCAATGTAGCAGCTGTTCCTCTTCAGATTGGCAAAAAGTTGTGGATGAGAGAATCAAAAGCAAGACTCGAAGGTTTGCAAAGGTGAGAGACCAGGCAATCTAGGATGGTTGAGTGTTTTGTTCCACTGTTAGTTGAAGCTAGAGTTTATGAATACAGCCACAGAGACTGATCATGCCTTCCAGAGGCCAGTTTCCAGGGTCCTGCTGAAAATGATTGTCTTTCCTTGCCTGCCTCATGCAAGCCAATTTGCCTTCTCCTTAGGAAGGGGATATCAGCTCAGCTTTGCTCCCCACCATGTTTCAAAATCTTACTCTGTCATGATGATGAATGGTTCTTGAATATTTTATGCTTGTGGATACTGTATACTACCTTGTTGTAATGAGTGATCATCTTGGAATAGCCAGATACTTGGATTCCCATCATACATTACATGTCACCATGTGTTTAACCTTTGGGTGTAATTGGATTGATTGTTGAAGGTGTGGAATATGAAGTGAGTATATTGACATGGTACGCCAGCTGGAGGATTCTGATTGAGCTTTTGTACATGTTGCATGTTACATACCTTGCTGGAGAACTAGTACATCTGCTTCTAGAATGTGTAACTGTGTATGTTACCATGTAGTGCTGAGTTACTGCCATACTGCATTTGATCTGGATGTGCAGAGGGCTTTACTGTGTGTGCGTGTTGTGGATTGATTGAGTACTCTTATGTTTGATGTCTTACCCTTTGCTAAAACTCTGTGCCTACCCTTGCTATATGTAGTAATGTCCTGCCATGTTGTTAAGCAGGCCTAGTTATCACATGCTGTTGATCATGTTTAATGGCATTATTACGTGCTGTGCTTAAGGTTTTCCACATTATATTACACATGTGTTCTGCTGTTTGCATATAACATGTTTAGTGCCTAGCTGCATTGTAGGAAGGATGCTGAGTTTTGGTATTGTAAACTTTACATGTATGCTCTGTACTTTGCCTGATGCATTAGGGGGGAATGCAATACTATAAAAGGATGATGGGATAGGTTGGGAATGAGAACAGAGAAGTAATCTAACTGCTTTGATGTGAAGACAAGGTGCTAAGCTATCTTTCAAAGTTTGCTTGGTGTGAAAGGGATGTAAATTGGCAGGGTTGTAAATTGTCTTTTGAGACTGGATGGAGAATGTTATGATAAGGACTTTGAGAAATCTTTACTGCTTGATCTTCAAAGGCCATGGTTGGTATGAAATGGAAAGTGGAAAAACCTAAGAAAAGGCCTGAGATACCAAGCTGGGAAACTTGTGGCTGTTAGTGAATGAGAGATTGACAGGATCCTAATTTGCATGTGTTATGGGGAATGCCTATAGAAGCCTGCACTACATAAGCCTATGGTCTCCTGTCCTGGCAACACTTAAAACTTTCATGTTTTGAAGTCCGTGTTACAGTTTGTATTTTACGGAGTGGGGGGTGTTCTGAAATAATGTTATGGTAATATTTTAAAAAAAGTATTCCAAGCAATTTACTCAAACTGGAAACTAGCCACTCTTCATGACAGGGAGTTCCATATGCCAGACTTGACTCCATTGTAGGGGAAGGGCCCACTCTTTATTCCGCATAGAAATTCCCCCTGCTTGTCCCTCTTCAGTCTTTGCCATTCCCCATACCTAAACATTTATAGGCCTCTTCCTTTGGCATGCTGGCAAGTCCCAGCCCCATTTAACCTGCTAAACTTTTCACATTTCCTTTTGTTCCACATGTTCCCTTCAGATATGGTTATATGAATGGAAACGTCATGAGTGTTTGGTATTTTTAGAGCTAGATAATGAACATTTCTTTTTAAAAATGTTTGGAGAACAGGGCAGTGCTTAGCCAGGTGTAGGATGGTTCCTCACAAGGAAATACCTACTTTGGGTGGACAGTAGAGAATATTACATCTGCAAAACCTGTGATCTGTGGCAAATGTCTTTTCTTGCCCTCTGTTTCCAGCCTGACTCTTCTCCTTTTTTGGAACAGGGTCAGTCCCAAGCAGGGCTGGCGTGTGCACCTAACAGATTTGATCCTGTTGCTGGTCATTTTTTCTTCCCACTTCTTCGGAATTTTGACAGGTAAGACCACTCTTCAGATCCTTGTGGTGATTCGTAGTCCAGGAGGAGATTCCTTAAGATTCTGTTTTTGGCATTTGCTTTTGTATTGACCCAAGTTGGAAAGGTTATGATAAATCCAGAGTTCCAGCCCTGTCTTGAGAAACTAGGAATGAAACCTGGGATCTTCTGTATGAGCCACCATAGTATAGTGGTTTAAGCATTGGACCAAGCATTTAACCAGGAGACCAAGAGTTTGATTCCCTGCTTGGCCATGGAAACCCACTGGCTGAGCTTGGATGTGTCACACACTCTCAGCCCCAGAAAAACTCAGCGATAAGGTTGCCTTAAAGTCACCATAAGTCAGAAACAACTTGAAGGTGCGCAACAGCAAAAACTTCTGTGTGAAAAGTGGCTGTTCTAACACTGAACTATGGCTACTCCCTTATCTATTAAAATTTTTAAAGCATGCTCTTGTTCTTCAGCTGTGAAAAGGCTGCCAGAGCAGATTACATAAAGTCAGTTGAAAAAGGCAGTCCCACATGCAGGCTTGTAGTCTAAAAGTCAGAAGACAAAAAGGGAAAGAGGATGAAGTGGAAAACAAGCAAAAGCAAATACTAATTCACGAAGTCAATTTAAATTTAATGTTAATTGATGCTTTAGGTCATTATCTATCCCATCCTCTTTTGATGAATTGATTATGTGTAATTATGTTTACTCCACTGAGCTACTCTCGGACCGGTGCTTTGGGACTGATTTTGATTTAATACAGGGGTTCTTAATCTGGGGTCCATGGACCTCTGGGAGTCTGCAGAGTCCTCACAGGTGGGCCACAAAGCCTTGCTGCTGGAGACTAGCAGCAGCAGCTGCAACAGGGACATAGAAGCAGGGGGTGTGCGGGTGCTGAAACTGCTCCCTCATTTGCAAGTAAGGGACACAGCAGCAGGGGCAGAGGCACCAAAGGATATGGCAGGAGGCAGGTGTGTGCACCTCAACTGCTTCCTCATTTGCAAATGAGGGAACAGTTTTGGCACCTGCACACATGCACCTCTGCTGAGTCCTTGACAAAAGGGATGTGGCGGCAGGTATGTGCCCATGCCCAAATGATGACTCTGGAGGGCAGGGTTTTAATTCCCACTCAGCCATGGAAACTCACTGAGTGACCTCAGGCAAGTCACATTGTCTCAGCCTCAGAGAAAGGCAAAGGCAACAAATCTTGCCAGGAAAACCCCAATGATAGGTTCACTTTAGGGTTACCATAAGTCAGTTTTCAAAGGAGAGAGACATTATGACTAGAATGAACTTCTCCCTGTTAGTGGCACTTTGTTGTTGTATGCCTCAAGTCAGTTCTGAGTTATGGTGACCCTAAGGTAAACCTATCAGTTCTTTGTTTTTGTTTTTTTGCAAGATTTGTTCAGAGAGGGTTTGCCTTTGCCTTCCTCTGAGGCTGAAGGAATATAACTTGCCCAGAGTCACCCAGTATTCTGAGCAGTGATTTGAATCCTAGTCTTTAGAAGCCTTCAATAAACCAATACTTGAATATTTACAGAAAATAAATATTTGAATAGTTAAAAATATTTGACTATTTCAGTCTAAATTTAAATATTTAAATCTTGTTAAGTCCTGGGCGTCCCTGGCAACAGATTATATTTATGGGGGGCCCCTGGTAAAGAAAAGGTTAAGAACTGCTGGTTTAATACATTTGACAGTTCTAATCTTAGGCAGTCCTATAGCAGATAGCTGGAAGAAAAGAATTGGGTTTGTCCTCACCAGCATTCTCAGTTCGCAAGAGGACATGGTTACAGAGCCCTGCAGACACTGAAGGTGTACCCAGAAATGCTTTTCAGGATCCTAATAGACAAGCCTGTGTTGGAAAGGGTTTTGCTGAGGGTAGGAAATTTAAAAGCCATTGAGTTAGCAGGGTACACTTTAATGTTGCTCCGGTTTCTTCTGATTTGGAAAATCTTTGTTCACTTGCAGATTGGTAGACTTTCATTTTATCTACAACCTTTCTTAGCGAAATGTTCTGTCATCTTTGGACTTGGTCTTGGTACTTATTGGCTTGACCTCTTTTCCTTTTTCTTTTGCTTGCACAGGGAAATCAAATGTATTGTTTTCTTCAAACTAAAGCTTCTCCCTGGAATAAATTGGCTTTGCTCTCTGTTTATTGCTATTAGCCTTATAGTAATTACCTGGATTGTTAGGGAGTAATGTTACACTCCCCCTGGCAATGATAGCAATGCCAGATTTTTCTTTTGACAGTGCAACTGCCTTGCCTACTTCTGCTTACCTCTGCCGTTTAATGCAGGAGTTATCCTGGGTGCTGTATGGTTCTAAGGGATTGTTTCAGCCTTTGGCCTGCCAAGTGGGTCTTAAATTTTAATCTGGTAAATAAGATGAAGGAACAGGCAGAAAGGAAAACTTTGGTAATAAGTAATTAAAGATGCAGAAGAGTTGGAATGGTGGAACTCAACAGAAAGTTGCCTCTAGAGATGGAGTTAAACTAGAAATCAAATCAAAGCAGTTAGAAATCAAAGTTGAGTAAAGGGGAACAGAAGAGGAATGCTCTGTCCTGTGTCTTGGATGGGCTGAAAAAAGGTTTCCAGCAGAATGCCATGGTGAAGGGAGACTGTTACTGCCTGGAAAAGGCAATGCTGCATCATCCCTCCTTGCCGCTCTTAGCTTTAGCAATAGTGCTTTGAGACTGGAATCAAGTGTTGGGGGACTCTGTACTGTGATGAGAGTTCTGTAAAGCTGTAATGTGTTGGGGCTGGGTTACCTTCCAGCTTTTCTTTTTTGGACCTCTGTCGTGTGTGGGCACCTTCAAGGAAATAGTATACATAGGATGTAATGGGGGATAACAGTTGTGTAAATTAAAATGATAGATCCTGGAAATACAGCTGATTAATTCCAAAAGTGAGATGGAAATGTATTTTTCTTTTTCCACAAGCTGATGCATTCATTATTCATCACCACTCATCATTTTTGTTCAGAATGTAACATTTAGGCTCTCCTGAAGCAGGGTAGAGAATATGATGTCTCCCATGTTCTAAAATCATAGAGGTGGGTGGTATAATTAAAGTCATGAAGCTGAACTTTAAATTTTGTTGTTGTTGTTTTAATTTTTTTCAAACTAGATGTGAATCTTTTGTCAACATAGACATGTCAGGAACTTGTTCTGTCTCCTACAAAAATGCTCATTTTAGTTTGAGCTAAAATTGACCTGATTGCAAAGCTTGAGTTGCAGAGCAACCAGCCAGGTCTGCCGCATGGACAGTTAAGTGGTGGAAATGGGGTCGTTCCTTAAGAATAATGACTTCCATGCAAATACATTGATTTAAAACCCAGTAGGAAAAACAGAGTACAGATGTTCAGTGAGGGTTTTCTTTACAGCTCCAGCAGTCACTTTAGTTTTTGCTTTACAGAAAACAAGAGAGGTTTGTACTTACTGTGAATAACAGGAGAAGCAAGTTTTTTCTTTCCTCCCAGGCCAGCTAGCACATGAAGGAAGATCCATCTTCTCTGTTATCCAGAGAACGCTGCTGCAAAAATACCCAAGAATCATGCACATAAGTATTTGGCATCTCGTCTTCCTACCACTTTAGTTAAAGAAACCTATTAGCTTCTACACTAGGTTGTATTTAGGGACATTTGATGAAGAGCGACTGTGGAAAATTGTTTTGCTTACTGTGAATGCCAAACAGGGCAGCAGCCCAAAGTAGTAGCCAACTGAGGATTGCTAGCCCATGAGAATACTTTCCTTCTCTCTGTTCCAGACCACTAAGTACCTTTGACCTTCTGGGAGATGATCACCTGGTATTAGGCCGGCTGGCACACACCTTGGCAATTCTGATGTACTTCGCCATCAATACTGTGGTGAGATTAACAGGGCAGTGGTCTTCCACAGAGCTTCTGTTGGTTGCCCATGCTTGCTGGTCAACAAGCATGACATTCATTCATGTTCTGCAGTGTACTTAGGGAGCTGAGAGGGGCAATTTTCCTGTGTTTCTGGCCTATGGCAGCTTTTTTTAGGCTTGGAGGCTGCTGCTGCTTTTTTTTTTTTTTTCATTTAGGAATTCCTGTTTATTTCTCAGCTGAAAAATGCTTTTCCTATGGCCAACAATAAATAGGCAGCATTTGTCAAGACGCTTGCTCAAAAATGGGATTTTCTGCTAGCAAAATTGGGTATATACTGTGAAGGTGCATTCTGGGTTAGTAGAGAGGAGGATTCCACATAAAATAGGTCTCACCCAGTCATCACCCAGAGACAGGCAGGGGAAGACAACTTCAAGGTGAAAACTGTTTGGTGCTGTGGATACAGCCATCTTGACTCATCAGTTCATACCCTAGCCAAGCAAAGAATCAGAAATGGGGCCGGGGGGGGGGCAGAGAAGAAAGAAATTGAAAAGAAAAAGAAACTAACCCTTGCAGTAGTCACTTAGTGGGAGAGGTGGATTCTTCCTTGCTACCAACCCAAACCCATCATGCATATTCATGTTAAGTACCCAAAGTAGCATTCTCTGAGTTGGTGAAAGGAGGCCATACTCAAGTCTCTCTGAAAAATCAAGTGGGATTGGCTGACTCTAGGATCAAACTACTTCCTGAAGAACTCAATTCCCAGAGGTTGTATCTGACACCCTAAACTTATCAATCTTGTAATGATGGTAGGGGTAGAAGACTTGCAGATATCAATGAGCATGGCATTAGATTAAAAGGCAGCAGAGATAACTGCTGCTTTTGTGGAATTAGCTGTAATATTTGCAGGATATTATGAGAGTTATATGGGCCTTTTTCTGTTTTACCAATGTGGACCTAGATGCTAACGCTCTAAAGAGAGGGAAACAAGAAGTCAGACAAAAAGATTTAGTTCTAGCACTATAAATTATTTGCATTTATCTGACATCCAATGCATGCTACAGTTTTTCATGAGAATGGGATGGTCAGGGACAGAAGGAGGAAAGGAAGACTTCTTGAGAGAGAGAGAATCTAGGAACAAGCTTAGGGAGGAAGAAAGAGTCAAGATGAGGAGAAATAATTAGGATTAAAGATGCAAAGGTGTTAGCTCTGACAGACAGAGGTCAGAGATTAATCTAGCAGTAGTTATAGCAGTTAAGAAGGTGACTTTAGGAGAGAAGAATCTTAGTAGAACTTTACTGAAGAGCTCAAAAGATGATGGCATAAGGTGCTTCAACATTAGGAAGAACTTCCTGACAGTAAGAGCAGTTCAGCAGTGGAACCTGCTGCCTTAAAGTGTGATGGAGTCTCTCTCTTTGGGGGTTTTTAAACAGAGGCTGGATGGCTACCTGTTGGGTTTGCTTTGATGGTGGATTCCTACATGCCAGAGGTTTGGACTCAGTGGCCCTTGTGATCTCTTCCAACTCCATGATTCTATTAATCTATGAAAAACAGAGGGAAGCCTTAAGGAGACAAAATCACCATATCCCTAAGAAGCTTCCCTATGTGTAGATGAGCAAATAGATGCTAGAGGAGAGCCTAGTTTAGAAAGCACTGAGGAGAGAACAGAAGCTTTCCTCTTCAAGATTTTAGGCCTGTCCATTCCTTTCTGTAAAAAGGCTAAAAGATGAGAAAACAGAGGCTGATGTGGCTGCAGTAGAATTTGGATTTACCCCAGCATGCAAAGGCTCTTCACACAGCCTTATAGATTCTGGTTATAGATTTATGTCTGGAAGAAAGACAGCTACTAATTACTTTCTCTAGTAGGCCAAAGATTCTAGCATACACTGCTCAGCCTCTAAGCAGCTAATCAAAGCCAGGCCAAACTGGGTGAAAAACTGGTACCTCAAAGAGCAGGTCCTGGTACATGGGGAGGAACCATGGCTATCTCTAAATGATTTAGAGATTGTGACCTGTTTAGTGGATAAATTTTTCATTTCTAAACCTTACCAAGAAAACATTATTGATGTAGCAATCAAGTCTACCCTTTATTCTGGTAATTCTCCATTAACTGGGCTGGAAATCAGGTGCAGAAACTCCTTTCTCAAAAACCTGGCACTTTAGTCCTCATTCTTACTGAATGAGTCATTGAAGGATTCTTTATTAAGGAATTCATTAACCAATTTTATCTGGAAAATAGATCCCCCAGTGCTTCAGAATCCCTTCTTTGGGACATGTTGAAACCTGTTTTGTGGGGTTTATTTTTTCAAGAGAGCTTGAAATGCAGAACACTTAAAGAGGCTCATAGGAAAACTTTATTATATTCGATTGCACAACTAAAATACTTCCACAAAATAAACTTAGACTCAACAAGACTCATTTGTCTACTTCAAAAGACAGCAGAGCTTGAGGAATTGGAATTAAACAAGATCCAAGCCTCTCTGCAACATACAAAGCATACTTTTACAAAAATAACAATAAAAATTTATGATTCCTAGCCAGAGTAGTTAAGACAAAGGCAGAGAAAAAATTATTGTGTTCATTAGCTCATCTTAGGGAGTTATTAAAAAAACCTCTAATAACATTATTGAAGAATTGTGTTGTTTTTATTTCAAATTATACTCATCAGAAATATCAGATATTGTAGAATTAAATGAACTTATTAAATGAACTTAGCCAATCCATAAACTTAAAAAAAAATTCTGACTCCTATAAGCCCTTTTTAAACCAACTTGTAACTGTAAATGAAATTAATTAGGCTATTTGTAGATTGAAACCTGGGAACTCTCCTGACCCAGCAAGAATGGGCAAGAATTTTATAAAATTTCTTATAATGAACTTGCTCCCCACCTCACTTATTTGTTCAATGACTTTTTGAATCAAGGTCCATGTCTAAATACTTGGCATAAATCAGGAATCATCTCTATTCCAAAGACTGCATAAAACCACCCACACCCATCAGCATTTAGATGTGGGGGGAAATTACTTCTATTTCAGCCCACAGAATTGTTTCATTCCAAATTATGTTGATCCTGACCAAGCCAGGTTTATGCCTAGCTGCCATCTTGTAGATGCCATATGAAGGCAAACTTGACATTATACATCACTCCACCTTGTCAAGGATGCACATTGCTTTAATATCTTCTGAGGTCCTCATACATGTTACTCAATTAAACTCACTGGCAGTCAGTGCAGGAGGGCATCAAACTTTTTTATTTGTCGGTTGAGCCATGACCAATTCTATCAGAGGAAACCCAGATATTGTTGGCACATTAAGGAATGAACTCCAGCAGAAAATTAATCTTTATGGAGATGACATTTTAATTTTTCTTGAGAATTAGAAGCGTTCTTTCCAGCACTCAAAAAAACCCTAGACATTTTTTATACTTATGCTGATCTTAGGGATCAGTTGCCAAACATCTAAAATGATTTTACTTTAATGTTTCATCTTACCATGGGCAAAAATAACAAACTTATTTTGTATATCTAGGATCACATTAACTAAAGACTGAAACCAGCTTATCCCTTGAAACTATGATCTGGTCAGGAGGTGGATGAGATCCAATGTAGCTAGGCGGAAGGCTTTAAAAATGTCCCGCTTAGGTAGAAGCACTCTGGTAAGAATGTTTCTAGCCCCTAATCTTTTTCCTTTTCCTAGCTATCCCTTCAGTACCTTTTTAGCAAAGTTCAGATTTTGGTAATTGATTATAAATGTTATCTTTAATAATTAAAAAAAACTAGATTCAGAAATTCTGTCAAACACTTTTCATCTGAGGATGGAAGACTTTCATCTAAGGATGGAAGAGATGTGGTTTTATATTTTGTAACTTTTCAATTGAAACAAATCTCCCAGATTATTAGACAATAAACTTCCACATGGGTAAAACTGGAAATTCCAAATGAATTTTCAATGGAACTTCACCTGTTATTTAACAAAACTACCAAGAAATAGGGTCAAATCAAAAATTCATGGTTGCAAACATCATTAGTTATTTGGAGAAAATGGAAACATATTATGGTAGCAATTCTCTCACCTATTACACTTTTCTTTTACCTCCTTTGTTCTGTAATTTAGACAAACTAACTCAATTTGGATTAGTTGGAATTAGAAAATTATGTGAACAATAGGATCTCTTCAATAGAAAACAGCCTAAAAATCCAGAAGAGTTATCTCTGGAGTTGGTGCCCATTAAAATTAATTGAAAGTACCTATTGTCCATCTTTGTATCTAGAGTACTAACAGAGGGTAAAATGCCAAGATCAGTAACATTATTTGATAAGATGTTTGATCAAACTACACTATTGCACAAAAGGTGAATCTCAAAGATGTTTAGGTACCTGGCTTGTTGAACACAAATATGGGAATGAACAAGATTCCAGGAAAGGATGAGACTTCAGTCTTAAAAGACTGGTATCAAAAAGTGAATGGTCTCACATACAGACCTCTTCCTTTCTTCAAATCTCATTCAGCTCTAGTTAAAGAAAAAGTCATCAAACTCATTCATAAATGGGTTTTTACCCCTGTTAAGCTGGAAAGAATAGTCAAGAATATAAAACCAAATTGCTGAAGGGAGATGATGAAAAGGAGACTTGGTTTAAATGCCCGGTAGCAAAACAATTCTGGCACAAAAATATAGATTTAATTTCAGATATCTCCAGACAAGATCATAATGTTTTGTCCAAGTCTTTTGCTTCTTTCTATCTACTCAAGGGAAAATAAACACCTGAGACACAGATCTCTAACTGCTTTTTTCATTCCTGTTGCTCCTGAGATAGCCAAACTTCGGAAAATAGGAAATTTGTCCATGGATAATTGGTGGAAAAGAATATGGGGCACTTTGTTAATAGAAAAATTATCAGACAGCATAAGAGCTTCTAAAGGACAAATAAGCCAAGTCAGTTTTCTTAAAAAATAGTTTCCATTTATTGATTTTATAATGGAAGAGCACATTTTGTCAATCTACTGCTACAGGATGTCAGATTCTGGAAGGATACTCTGAGGCTTGATATTTGTGATCTTACTGACAAGGACTCTTAACTCAGAGTTTGTGTTGTGACATCCGTGAAGAAACAGCTAATGAAATATTGTAATGAATCAACTGAATGCTTAACCTGTTGAATGTATCCTGATTATAAACCAGTGAATTTGTTTAATTGTTCATTATTAAAACAAATTGAAAATTAGAGATGGAATGAATCCAGATCTGAATCCCTAGAAGGTTCTGCGAATCCGCGAATCTTGAATCTTTCAAATCCTTTTTTAAAAAATGGTTTAAAAAGCAAGGGAAACAAAGCACTTCTACTGAAAAGTGTTTTGAAGCAGAATTTGACATCTTTGTTTAATGAAGAACAAATTAAATAATAGTTTTCACTTTCAGGAAAACATACCCATATACTTCTTACTAAGAATTACATGTAATTTGGAAGTAGCTCCAGATGTTGGAGGATGCTCAAGATGATGCCATCTCCTGGAATGACTATTACAAAACAAAAAAAGGGCAAGGATAATCTTGGGCAAGACACACTCTCAGCCTTAGCAAAAGCCTAGGCAAAGACAGACCTCCCTTTGAAGAAATCTGGCCAGGACAATTGTCATAGTTTTGCCTCAGGATCTCCCCAGATTGAAAATGACATGTAGGTCCTTTCTACACAAGCAGGAAAGTGTGGATTATTAATCCCACATTTTCCTGTCTGTGTAAACAGGGCCACATACTAAAGTAGAGAGATAATCCAGGTCAAAACTGGCTTTTCTTTGCATAGCTCTTTATGGCATTTTGGGGTTTGTAGTTTGATGATATACCAGCACACTTTGGCAGAGAAGGCTGTGACACCTTGTAAAACTACAAAGCCCAGAATTGTGTATGAAAGAGCTTTGCAAGGGAGCTACACAAAGGAATCTTCTTCAGCTGTCCTTGAAATCTCAAGAAGACTGTACTTTCCAGTCAAGTCTCAAGTCCTGCAACAAGGAAGGCACTTTAAACAAACAAAAAGCAGAAACACTAGCCTCTAGTCCAGTCCCAAAACCTACAGTCCAGTCTCAAGTCAAAAGAATAGGAAGAAGAGAATAATTACCTTGCAGAGGGAGGCAGCTACAGGAGCAGGCAGCAGGAATGAGCTTGATCTGGGGCACTTGTGTGAGCTCAGGCCCCAGAGCGTGCAGAGAAGCGGCTCTCGCTGGCCTTCCACACCAATATGGGCCTGATCTGGGGCACTCACGCCAGCTCAGGCCCCAGGGTGTGCAGGCAAGTGACTCTCTCCGGCCTTCCATGTCTTTGTAGGCCTGATCCGGGGTGCTCGTGCCAGCTCAGGCCTTGGGATGTGCAGGGATTCGAAATATTTGATTTGCCTATTTTGGTCCACAGATTCAGATCCAAGGATTCGAGGACTCGTGGATTCGGTTGGCCCATCCCTATTGAAAATAGAATTCATAAAAAAATTAAAAAGAGCACAGAGTAGAATACAGAGAATCATTCATGTGTGGGAAATTCCTCTGTGGCCCCAAGAAGCAAGAAGTGCTGAATTGCTTGGGCATGAATCAATTATACAATCTAAAGCAAGGCAAGGAGCAAAAGAAAAGAACTCTGCTCTGGGCACAGGCAGGAAACTGATGAGTCAAGATGGCTGTATCCACAGCATCAATCAGCTTTCACTTTGAATTCATGCATGTTCCCTGCCTTTCTTTGGTTGGCAATAGAGTGAAACCCACTTTGCATGGATTCTTTGTCTCAGGCAACCCAGAGAAGACAAGTTTTAGACATGTCTCCTGTATCTTTTGTGGATTCCATTGAATGTTCTCCAATTTCTGCTTCCTTTGTCTTTCCTGTGTTTAAGTCCGCCTGGGGAAGATATGCCAAAATTGCCGCCCTGTCTCCCCAGGTGGTATGCAGGGGCATTTCTGGTTTTAAAAGACTGACTGAAAATGCTGAGTGTGTCAGTTGTAGCAGAGGGTACAGATTTTTGAAATCTCATAGTGCCAGTGTGCTCCTCAGGCTCTGACCATTGCCCACCCAAACTTAACGTATCACCCTTGGATTCTGCTTTATTTGCTTCTGTTTGCAGGTGGCAATTACCATGGGAAAGGCACTACTGGAGTTTGTTTGGGTTCTGCGTTTCCACACAGATACGTGAGTTGCTATAACTATAACGAAAGGGCACCTTTGTGTCTAAGACTGGGGAATTATAGCCCAATGGATAAATTAGTTGTGTATTCTTTGCCCCATTCTCCTATTTTGCCTCCTCAGCAGTAGTCCAAAACACTGAATGCTGCTTCCTCTTGGGTGGCAAAGAGAACTAGCCATAAAGAGTGGAAAGCCTGGGTGACACACGCTAAGGAGGGGCTTGAAGTCAACTATCCTACTCCTGTGCATCTAGTGAAGTGAAAATTATTTTCAGAAGTAACATTTTATTTTTAGAATTCCTGATATTTGCAATTTGCAATCCAGACATGAATATACCCTTAGGATAACACAGAAAAGCAGCCTTTATTACTACAGCTTTTTAAGTGGGGATTTCTATATTTCATATGTGACCTGTAGATAGAAACTGCATGAGCTGATTGCTCTGTATACTTCTATATGCAATTCAAAGGAATAAATTGGTGACTTGGAAAGTATAGTAAAGGTGGAAAAACAGAAGGCAGATTAAAGGTTGGGGCTGTTCATTGGTGTGAAAATGATTCTTTCCTGCAGACCTTCACAAAGCTGTTTCTTTTCCCTGCAGGTATGTGCGCCAAGGACTCCTGTCTTGTGTCTCTTCCTTGCTCCTTAGTGTTCCTGCTGAGTGTCTTCTTGAGGACATGACAGAGGAACTTTTGGAGACCCAATTCTGGCTGGCAGGTGAGAAAGATTTCTATACATTCAGGCTGTATGTCTCCAGGTCTTGGGTCTAATCACAGAAATGTTTCGTATGCAGTAACAGAGCAGTGTGAGAAATCTGAGCTTCATATCTATTTTTTCTTCTTCGTGGTCTCTTTGAATCACACAAATGGGGTTTACACGCCTGGGCGAAACAGCATTCAGAACCTTCTCGAAACCTAGGAGTAGGCATTTTGGCAGTTGATCCCTCCCTCATCCTCCTAGGGAATATAAGGCCCTCCCTGTATAATGGTCAGTTCCTTTTCTTCTGCCACAGTAGCAGCATCAAAGGAGCCTTCCTCTAGCTTTCAGATTGATTTAACAATTTCTTTAAACAAGATTTGACTAAATCTTGGCATTTTGGTGACTGTTTCTAACATTCAACTTCCCTCTTTGCCTACTGATTTGGCTTCCATTTAATCGGTTGAGGAGTTGTACAGCAACTACCTCTTTCGAAGATTGTTTGTTGTGTGGAGGAAAAATCCCAGAAAAGGATGGCAGTTCTGAATGCCTCCTTTGCTTGGGAGGAGGCCTTAACGTTGGTTCTTGTGGGCACTGTCAACTACTTACCCCACAAGTTAGATGAAATAGAGCAACTCGTTAATGGCTCTTTTGTGGGCGAAGACTATAAAGCTCTCCCTTTCCAGGCCCACTCATCATTATCTTCCTCCAAAAATCAACATCATACTACGAGTTTGAGATGAGACACTGTCAGCATCATCTCGGAAAGAGACTGAGAGTAAACATCAGCCTCCTACTTTGCCAACAAGGATATATGTACAAGGACAGGAGGAGAGGAAAAGGAAGTTGAATGATCCCTCACAGGAGGAATCATCGCTGAAAACATAAAAGGAAGGAGCAACCAAACTTGTTCTCCACCTGGAGCAGTGCAGAATCTTCCTCTTGTTATAACTGAGGAAGCTATATCTCCTTCTCCTCAACCCGTCAGGATTTTTCTATGGTAGCCTTGGCAGCACTCTTTAAACCCTGCTTTTTGTGCAGAGGCAAGATCTTGGATATTGATGGACCTGCATGCCTACAGGTCAGAGGGTCACATTGCACAATCTTGCTGTCATCATCAACTCCCGCACATGAGGCGTAACAGAGCAGCCACTTCAGGCTTTGCTCTAGGAAAACTGGTGCTTTCGACAGCACCGTTCTGTCCGCACCCTTCCCCACCACATCTGTAATGGTGGTACTTCTAAGGCAATTTATGGCACCGAGTGGGCTTGTTCACTGCTTCTTCAACAGCAGTGCAGCCGAGGTGATTTTCAGTACCAACAGCAGTCCATGGAATGGCTGAGTCTTGAAGGACCATTCTCCATCAACTCCCTTACCAATTGGTACCATCAGTCTAAGTAGACGGTTTGCCATCAGTCCCGTCCATGGTTTCTGTCTTTGACGGTGTTGCCATTCTCATAGAGGCAGTCTCCAGTCAACCCCTCTGCGATCACGGTATTGTCAGTCTCAAGGAGATGATACCGTCGACTCTTGATATCAATGATGATGTATACTACCATGATCTCTAGGCTTGATACCTAGGCATAGTTACCTAGGCTTCATATCTAGGTTTCGTACCTGAGCTTGATACCTGCGCTTGGTATCTATTCTGAGTACCTGCGCTTGGTGCATTGTCAACACTACCATACAGTCAATTCTTGATAGTATGATACTGTACCATCATGATACCTGACATTGGTGCCTAGGACTGGTATCTGGACTTGATGCCTGGGCTTGGTGCCTGACCTTGATGTCTAGCCTTGATACCTAAGCACAGTGCCTAGGCTGGATACCTGGACTCTTGATACCTAGGCTCGCCACCTAGGCTTGATACTGACACTTGATGCCTAGGCTGGATACCTGGGTGTGATACCTAGACTGGATAGCTATGCTTCAAACTTATACTCTGTACCTAGACCAGTGAATTTGCTCTGAATCTCCATCACATGTTGGTCCTCCAGATGTTGCTGGCAACCCCTTGCAACACATTAGTGTCGGAGACTTAGATTTCAACCTCAGAACACGAGGTTGTTTTTCTGTTTCATCTCGATACCAATGGTGGCTTTTTGGATCCTCCCTTCATACCGAGATTGTCTATGTATCCAGTACAAGTCATCTGTACAGGGAGACAACTCCCTAGAGTCAATTGAAGGACATGAGGTTACTGTCTTGGAAAACTGTTTTTCTAGTAGCTATAACTTCGGCAAGAAGAGCTAGTTAACTGGAAGCTCTAAGACTCTTGATAACTAGGCTAGAGTCTTAATACCTAAGCTAGATACCTAAATTGAATGCCTAAGCTCAGTGCCTAAGCTCGGTGCCTGGACTTGGTATCTAGGCTCAATACCTAGGTTTGATACCTAGACTCAGTACCTAGGCTGGTGCCTAGGCATGATACCTGGTACCTGGTATCTATGGTACCTGGTACCTATGCTTGGTACTGACACTCTACTTATCTTTTGATTCAGCTGGCCTGTTCAGTGGTACTACTAATGATAAATTGGAACAAGGAGAGTGTTGAGCTGTTGCCTACATAATACAAAATAAAATTATTGGTTTGCACTACTTCTGCAAATGTCCAAAGGTCCCCATACAATGCTTCCATACAGACCAGACCTACTGAGTATCCACTTCAATACCATCTTCCATCCCGACATTCAGTCTCTATGATTGATGGCATGGAAATGCCAGGATAGCTGAGTGGTTAAGGCTCGATGCTGCGGAGCTTTCGATTGCAAGTTCGAGGTCTGGTCGGTATTTTCCCCTATTTCTTTTAATTATAATTTTATTAAATTTCACAGATAAAAAAAAAACATTTTTAACCTGTAATTTTACATGAAATATTTCTGATCTTCCACTCTGATCTAGTTTTCATTTTTTGAAATTCAATCCACTTATTACATTTATGTATCACAATACAATATTCATTTTAAATGTTTGATCATGCATTTCCCTCCCATTCCATGTTATGTTACTGTTATCCCACTGTTATTTCCATAATCATAATACAGTCATTTTCACCTGACAGTTCCCAGCTGTCACCCATTACAATTGGCCATTCTGCTTTTCTCTGATCGTCTGATTTCA
Organism: Ctenosaura bakeri; assembly: GCA_948474755.1. Lineage (NCBI taxonomy): Eukaryota > Metazoa > Chordata > Lepidosauria > Squamata > Iguanidae > Ctenosaura > Ctenosaura bakeri. Next base: position 114,817 of record CAOLHI010003913.1, on the reverse strand, counting down.
ATCTATTCTCATTTCTTTTCTTGCCTCTTTTAGATCTTCTGATATCTTCTCTAATACTTTTTAAGTCCTCCATCATTTACAACATAAAATCTTGAAATTTCTAAGGTATATCTGTTAATATATATCTGGCAGTCTGAGCTGTTGTTACTGCAACAGTCACTCATCTTCTTGACCTGGATTCCATTCTGTTAAAAATGTCTTGTTTCCTACGTTTTCCTTTTCTTAACATACAAAATCTGTTTATACTTATGTCCTATTCAACACACAACAACCCTTTAACAATATCAAAATGCTTATATTAATGACAATATATCAATCAAATGCGTAAGCTTAATTGTTTAAAGTCATTCTAATATTGCTCAAATACAAAACCACTTTGTCTAATTCAGAGCCCTGTTCCTAAATCCACCTCACATTCCCCCCTCCCAACTGAAACTTTGCTGTTTAAAGATTCTTCTGTATTCTCAACGGCCAATTAAATTCCAAGCCGCTCCATCCGTGGGGGTGAGGATATTTTGCTTAAAATGACCTTCCAGCACAGGCTCGCCAGTCTCAACAATCCAAGCTCAAAAAGAGCTAGGAAATAAATCTCAAACAACAGGAAAAAAAAAAACACTGCTCAGTAACTGTTGCCTCCCAAAGTAGTCTTCTAAAATCAGAAATCCAAAGTCAAAAAGCCAAAATACCAATCCTCGCAGATCTACCAAAATAGAAAAATATGGGAAAAAAGAAAGTTCAATGTCCAGATGGAGTTTATTAGATCTTGTAAAATCCAATCTTAATCCTTAGTCCCTTTCCGTCCATTTAGTTATTTAGCATTATCAAATTGTAAATCTCTGTCTCAAATTCCAAGTCAGAAATCATTTTGCCATTAAAGACTTCAATCCCTAGTAGAAAAGCAGAAAAGCCGCTTGGCAATCTCTTTAAAAATCAGCTGCCCCTTTAATATGAACTCTCAGCCATTACGCACTCACATCTCCTCTGGGTCCTTCCATTCCTCCGCTCCTGCGCACCGTTGCAAGTCAATTACAGATGTGATATTATCAAAATCGAACACTAGATCAGGTTACATGTTTTCTTACTTTCTTTTTGAGAAGTTTCTGGTTTTAGAAGTCGTCGTCGGTGCTTGTGTCGCTCTCACAACGATCCCGCTGGTTCTATCATGGTCCTTCGACCCCCTGGTGCTTTTCGCTCCCCACAGCTGGGTAGAGCCAGACGCCAGTTTCGGGGTCCCCTTCGGGGTCCTCTTCCACACCCCTTTTACTGGAGGGGTGTCTAGCTGTTTCTGGTGTTAAAAAAAAAGCGGCTGGAATCCAGCGGGTGGCAGCTCGGGCTGCGCCATTGCGCAGCTTCACTCCGAGCTGCCACTCACGCACGCCATGCGACCGGAAGGGGGTATTTTCCCCTATTGAAGTAAAGGAATTCACACATCCAATATGGAGAACTCTTTTGCCTGCACACAAACCTTCGGCGTCGAGATTGTATGCATATAAATGGGTGAAATTTTTGTGCTTTTCTACGAGACAATAATATTGACCGATGGACCTGCAGTACCGTGGATATCTTCTTGTTCCTCGCCTTGTTGGTATCTGACGGACTGTCATTCCCATCTGTGCTGTGTTATGCGGCAGCAGTTTCGTGGCATTTACAACAAGAAGTGAGACCATCCTTATTAAGACACTTTTACAAGGTTATAAGCATTTACATCTTCCAGTCCAACCTCCCGTACCAGGTTGGGACTTGAGCTTGTTGATAATGTGATTGACTTGCAGGCCATTTGAACCTGTGTTAAAGTGTGACATTAACTTGGTGTCATGGAAAATAGTGTTTTTGCTAGTGATAACCTGAGCCAGAAGGACAAGTAAGTGATGTGCACTTAGGGCTCATCCTCCATATTCACAATAGTGATATACCACATCAATGAATAAGGAGGGACTTGGTCGCATGTGTTACTGAGGTTGGCAATTCATTTCTGCCTCTTGAAGAAGATTGTCCACTCCGCAGTTCATCTACCAGGGACAGAAAACCTTTTGGCAGGTGCGCTCAACAGAACACCTTTGTCTTGCCACAGATGGAGGTTGAATGAGATTGGAATAAGTAACATATTCCTCCAGTGGACAGTACTGTGTTGGATCTATTTGAAAACAAAAGACAACAAGCTGTTCTGTTCCTGACAGAAAACAGATGACCACAGTTTGGGGGAAAGTGTTCCTGTGTTCCCTCCATTTCAAATCACAGTGACGGTCATATTGAGGATATGTCAGGACAGGGCGAAGACCAACCTAGTAACACTGTAGTGGCTGAGGCAGCTATGAGGTATATGTTCGATGTAACTCTCGAGATGTCAGGTTCGGATACTGTCGTGGAGGCCCAACCTGTTTGCACCTCTGATGTCTATATCAGATGTCAGAATATGTGTGTGTGTGTGTGTGTATCAGAATATATCAGAATGCTCAAGATGTCTATATCCGAAACTGCTATTAAGGCCCGACCTCCTAAGCATCCAGAACGGGATCGTGTCCCATTGATACCTTACGTTTAGCAGTCAACTTTCAAGAAAATGTAGAAAACAAAAAACAAATGCTTTTAGCCATTCACAAACCTCGCACGTCTAAATCGTATGCCTACAACCAAGAAGTCTTGTTCCTACTTAACAGACAATGAGATCGATTTCCAATTATGCGGTACTGTGCATATATTGTTTTTCTCAGAAGGTCTGTCTTGTTTGTAGATGAAGTGTTATTTATCAGCATTTTTCTGGTATCTTCAGCAACAAGGAAAACTTTCTAGTTTTACGGACCCTGCAGTTAAAGAGTTTTCCTCCAGATTATAAACGTTTACACCTCCCAGTATGACTACCAGTACCGAGGTGGGTCTTTGAATGTAGTACTGTTACAACTTACACATAAGCTCTTTAAACCACTGACAAACTGGGATATCAGATTGTTCTCTTTGGAAACTTTATTTTTCTAGTGGCAAGTCCAGAGGAGGGCGACCAAAATGGTGAGAGGCCTGGAAGCCATGCCCTATGAGGATAGACTTAGAGAGCTGGGTATGTTTAGTCTGCAGAAGAGGAGGTTAAGAGGGGACATGATAGCCATGTTTAAATATTTGAAGGGATGCCACATAGAGGAGGGAGAAGGCTTGTTTTCTGCTGCTCCAGAGACCAGGACAAGGAGCAATGGATTCAAGCTGCAGGAAAGGAGATTCCACCTGAACCTCAGGAAGAACTTCCTGACAGTCAGGGCTGTCCGGCAGTGGAATCTGCTGCCTCGGAGTGTAGTGGAGTCTCCTTCCTTGGAGGTTTTTAAGCAGAGGCTTGATGGCCATCTGTCGGGATTGATTTGAGGGTGTTCCTGCATGGCAGGGGGTTGGACTGGATGGCCTGTGTGGTCTCTTCCAACTCTGAATTTCTATGATTCTATGAAAAACCTATGCTAAGAGAGCCAGCAAATTATGTGCATTTAGAATAGATGCACCATACTTGCGTTTGCATAAAGGGAAATTGTTTTAAGGCCAGATATTACTCTTTGACCTAAGGTGGCGTCATAATTTCATTGAACCAGGACATTGTACTACCTGCATACATGGAAAACCCAGTAACTGATTTGGAGAAAAGATTGCATTGCCTTGTTGCTAGACTTGCATTACTGTTTTTTATGTACAGTATAATGCTTCCATTAGTAAAACAAAAAGGTTGCTTGTTTCTTATTGTGTTCCATAGCGTTGGGAATCTGGTTTGTCACGGAAAGGAAAAAAAATCTCTAAGTGGGTTGTATCTGTTATTAAGCTGACTTATGAACTTGCTAAATTATTATTATTATTAATGATGATGATGATGATGATGATAGACTGAATAAATAAAATGAAAAAATGAAAATACCTTCTAGACAAGCTCTATGGTGACATCAGCTGTTTGTTTTATTTTCATGGTGTGCAGCTACATGACATAGGCAAAGCTGATAAATGGTCACAACCGATGATGACATTTATTTCTCATTATAGGGTAGATAACAGAGAGGAAATGATTTGGGAGAGCAGTTTTATTTTCTTCTGTGATGTAAAAAAAAAAACCCACCAAAAATTGAAAATGAATGGAGAAGTGAATCTTGGCATTAATAAATTTTAATTTATTGGCATGGTGAAGATATTGCTACAGTTTATTGAAACACACACACACACACACATATATATATCTTAAAGGACAAAAAATAATTGAAAATGTAATTGTTGATAGCTATGATGATAATAAAAAGAATTTTAAGCATGACATTCCCTCCTCCAAACAGGACAGCTTGCTAGTCTCCCATTTGTGTGATTCACAGAGACCACAAAGAAGGACAGGTTGCTTACCTGTAACTGTGTTTCTTCGAGTGGTCTTCTGTGAAGTCACACAACCCCACCTGTCCTCCCCACATTATGTCCTGCTGGATAGTTGGTTCCCATGCTGCTACTCCAGTGGCAAAGGAACTGACTGTTATACAGGGAGAGGCCTTATATTCCCTAGGAGGATGGGAGAGGGATCAACTGCCAAAATGCCTACTCCTAGGCTTCGAGAAGGTTCTGAATGCTGTTTCGCGCAGGCACATAAACCCCATTTGTGTGACTTCACAGAAGACCACTCAAAGAAACACAGTTACAGGTAAGCTACCTGTCCTTACACATTAGACATAATTTGTTCATTTCAGTTATATCCCACTTTATCTTCAAAAACTAAGATCACTACCTGGTGGGGTTTAGACTTACTGGGACTCAGAATCTTCTGCCAGGGTGGGGGACCCATTAAGATGGTTCTCCCCAGGAATCTTATGGATCCAGGTGGATTCCTGATGGCTCTTGGAGAATTTCCTGCTGCTTTGATGGGCAGTCCTGTCGAAGTCCTGGCTGACCTCTGGAATACAGAAATGGGCAGAGCAGTGGCTGCGATCGCCTGAGTGTCCCCTCTCATGTAGTGGAGCCAAACCATCCCCTGGTTTTTCAGGGAGCTGTTGGTGATGAAACATGTGAAGAGGCGAATAGAGTGACGTTGGAGGAAATCTTGGAACGCATCTGACAGAACACAGGCTAGAGTTCATTTGAAAGCCTACTCTGTGGCAATAGAGGCAGCAAAGGCAAAATTCTTTTCTGTCTCTATTGCATCTGCAGAGAGCTGGCCAGCAGAGCTGTTTCAAGTTGTTAGGGGTCTTTTATACTCAGACCCAAAGAGGATAATCAAGACCATTTGACGGCTCACTGTGAACAATTTGCCCAGCACTTTGCAGATAAAATCACTTGAATCTGCACCAACTTGGATTCCATGATTGATACAGATTCTGTGGATGTAACTCTGGCCTCTGCTTGTCCAGTGATAATGGATACTTTTCAATTTGTACAGCCTGAGGATGTGGACAGGATCCTTGGAGATATGAGAGCCATCACATATGTGTGGACCACAAGCTGAAAGTGAGTCAGCAGTGTGATGCGGCAGCTAAAAAATCCTGCAATTCTGGGCTGCATCAACAGGAGTATAGTGTTGAGATCAAGGAAAGTAATAATACCACTTTATCCTGCTTTGGTTAGACCTCACCTGGAATACTGTGTCCAGTTCTGGGCACCACATTTCAAGAAGGACATTGACAAGCTGGAATGTGTCCAGAGGAGGGTGTCCAAAATGATGAAGGGTCTGAAAACCATGCCCTTTGAAGAGTGGCTTAGGGAGCTATATATGTTTAGCCTGACAAAAAGAAGGTTAAGAGGGGACATGATAGCCATGTTTAAGTATTTGAAGGGCTATGATGTTGAAGATGGAGCAAGTTTATTTTCTGCTGCTCCAGAAACTAGGACATGGAGCAATGGATTCAAACTACAGGAAAAGAAATTTCACCCAAACATCAGGAAGAACTTCCTGACAGAGTTGTTCAACAGTGGAATATGCTGCCTCAGAGTGTGGTGGAGTCACCTTCTTTGGAGGTTTTAAAGCAGAGGCTGGATGGCCATTTTCTGGGGGTGCTTTGAGAGTTTGTTCCTGCATGGCAGGGGATTGGACTCGATGGCCATTTTGGTCTCTTCCAACTCTGTTTCTATGATTCATACAGGAGAAGATGCTTCCTGGGTGACTTGCTTCTAAGAGTTTGGAGGAATGAAATCTGCATATTTGTAACAGACCTTGTATTTGTTATGTATCAGGTTGGCCCATCCCTCCCTGTGTTCACTAAATTACTTATATAACAATATATAGGGTGCTGCAGAATCAGTACTTCTCTATTCCTAGCTTTTGCAAATATGTGCAGTTGTTTTCTCTGTCTGAATAAAGCTTTTGAAAACTTCAAAGCCTATTATTTGAGCACAAGGCTGTCCTCTACATGACAGTAAGCTAGGATGCTTATTTTGAAACCATTTGCTGAAAAGCCCTTTACTAGCTGCCATAAAATGCAGTCTGAAGGAGACAGTCAGCAGTAGGAAAATCTGTTGCCTTCCTTCAGTGAGAGCCTGGAGCCAAGGGAGTGGAAGTGGCCAGCCCAAAGCAGAGGCCCCACTGGTATTGAGGGATTGGGCTATATTTGGCAGCAGGAAAGTACAAGGTCCCAGGAATTAGCTGGGGGAGGCTGCAAGGACTGGGACAGAAGCATGGTCCAAAGCTGTGGCAACTTGACAGCAGCATGCACTCTGTCCAGGTTGGAAGGGGGAACTGTTGTTCCCAGGCAGGGAGTGGGCCACACAACAGAAGTGCCAGACGGGGAGATGGACTGATTGGGAACATGGAAGAGACCACAAGGGCCATCAAGTGCAACCCCCTGTCATGCAGAAATACACAATTCAAAGCATTCCCAACAGATGACCATCCAGCTTCTGTTTAAAAACTTCCAAAGAAAACTGTACTATACTCCGAGGCAGCATTTTTTCACTGTCAAAACACTCTTACATCAGGAAGTTCTTACTAATGTTAGATGGAATCTCTTTTCCTGAAGTTTGAAACCATTGCTCCGTGTCGTAGTCTCTGGAGCAGCAGAAAACAGGCTTGCTCCATCCTTGATATGACATCCCTTCAAGTATTTAATAGGCTATCATGTCACCTCTAAAAATACCCAGCTTCGTAAGCTACTCCTCTTAGGGCATGCTTTTGAGCAGAATGGAGTGGTACTATTACTTTCCCTAGTCTAGACATTATACTATTGATGCAGTCTAGAATTGCATTGGCTGTTTTTGCTGCTGCATCACACTTGACTCAAGTTGTTCAGCTTATGATCTACTAAAATTCCTAGATCCCTTTCACATGTACTGTTGTCAAGCCAGTTGTCATCTGTCCTGTCTCTGTACATAGATTGTGGCTGAAAGTGAGTCATGTACCTAGGTTGACCTAGTGCTGGGTTTCAAGCACTTTGCTTATACACACAGGATTCCTCCCACAGACCTGCCACTTTCAGACTGCCCCCTGTTCTGACATTGTGATTTCCATTGAGTAAGCCTGTTAGGAAAGAGTTGCTTTTTGTTTGTTTGTTTGTTTGTTTCTCTGGCATGGCTCCTTTTAACGGATGCCTCACAAACAGATATTTTGTAAAGTGAGACTCACTCTGTCCTGGCATCTAGGAGGAAAGGCTTCCCCTGGTGGATTTCTTTTCTTACTACAGAACTGTCTCAGGCATAGAAGTTGCAAGAACAAAGCTGGCATGCTATTAGTGTGCCATGGAAGTGTGGAAGGACACACTGCAGAGTACTCTAAAGAGAAAAAGCATGATGTAAGTGCAGATCTGCTTTTATACCACTCTGGCAAAGGGTGTTTTCATTGCTACTAACATACTTTACAACTGAAGAGGTACACAGAGTGGTGGAGGGCGAAGTTGCTGACACACAAGCAACTGCTTAGTCATGGTGTCCTCTTCTGGGAGTTTTCTGAAGAATCTTGGAATTTATCATTTCGCAGCAAGTTTTATACAGAATCAACTTAAAAAAAAATGGTAAATACTGGAGAAAAAAATGAGCTGACAGTTAAAACCTAAATCCTAAACCTAAGAGACAACAAACTTCCACTGGCTTCTCAGTCATTAGCTTTTAAAACATCTCAAATCAAATTCTTGGACCTGGGTGAGAGGAAACAATTTATCTTGCTGAGATGTTTTGATTAGAACTGATTAGATTTTGATTAGAACTGCACTGTGTCAAAAAAGTTGCTAAATAATTTGATCTTAAGTCAAACAAATTACGTATCTGGAGACCTGGGGAGGGTAACTTTATTTTATTGTTTCTTTACTGAAGCACTTTTGACAGTGCAAATAATGTTTTAAAGGAACTTCCTCAAACCAGTTTTAATTCTGCTCTTGTCTATTGGAGATGTTGCAGAGAAGGATCCAGATGGTGATTGTAGAAGTTTAGCAGTACAGAATCTGCTATTGATGGAAAACCTGAAAAAAAAGCTAGAAAAACCTCCTCGCTAGGAAAGAAGATGCCTTTTTGCTGCCATCTGGCTACCTTATGGTTCAGAATATCTACTCCTCAGTCTTTTCTCAAAGGAGAGGAAAAAGGAAGAAGGCTACTGAATTACAACGTCTCTCTAATGGACTGATCTGGTTTCATAAAATGGTCTGAAAATATTTGTAACTGTGGGTAGGAGGGTCACACAGTTGAGGGCTGGTCCCAGGTCATATGATTTACCTGCTGCCCGCAGAAGTTATGTCCTATGACACCATTAAACCTTGGTAGTGTGCAAAAGAGCAGCCTACTTGGTCAGGTAACTTGTTCTCTACAACACTTCTATCTGTGTATATGAAAGTACTGAAACACATACACAAATGTTTGGTTTCTGAATTGGACTGTAAGAAAGGAGACCCCTTCCCTCTATGCAGCATAGAAATTAAAGGTCACTGATACTCCACTGTGAGTTGTACCACAGAAGCTTTTCTTACAGTGTACATAAAAGTCTACGTTTACATTTGTCTTGGCTAATAACTTTCTGTCCCCCTATTCCAGTGCCCCACCTTTTGTGATAGATAAATGAATTCAAGACATTTGTATTTCTAAATAAATAAATAAAATATTAAAATACAAGAATATTATTATTATTAATTTTTAGTTTATTAACTTATTAACTAGGATCCAAGGGTATTCAAGGCTTATGAATACAACACTTTTTCTGAATGGTTTCTGAAACTACACTATCCAGTTTGTAATGTAACATAAATGCATAAAACTATAGTTTGAGAAGAACATCTAAAGCATACTAAATATTCTTTGAACAATCCAAGTAAATGATATAGATTATCTTATACATTAAAAGATGGCTTTGCATTGGCTTACTTGCCCCTAGCAAAAGTAAGGTTAGCTGGTCTCCTAGCTTTTTTCTAGCAATGCAGAAAAAGTTGTCCCAGGGTGGAAGCCCTTAGAAAGCCTCTGCTTCATCAGCCACTTCTTCCTCCACTTCTTTCTCCTCCATGCTGTTGTGGCGAATTCTCTCTGGGGCAGGGTTTCGGCTCAGCGGTATGCCCAGTCCTTTGTGAACTGCCTCCATGGTTTGTTGGTTTATATAGTAATTGAGGTTCACGCAGGGAATTTTTTTTCGCATCTCTTCTAGGTACCGGTATGCCTAGTGAGAACAAGAGTGGCCCTCATCAAAGGCTGTTTCAGTTCTGTTAAACAGTGAAATGATTCCAGGGAGCCACATTTTTGTGGATGTGGCACTGACAAGTTACAGTAAATGCATATCATAATGTGCAGCCTGCTTACTCTAGAATTAGGGCTGTCAACAGGAGTATTTCAAGGAGCTGCATAGTAGTGGGTGAATGTAATTTCTACGTATAGTGCACTCCACTACAGCAAACCTGCACATTTCTGTCTGTATGAACATATGTTTTGACCATAGCATCCTCACATTCAGTAACATTTAGAAGCCTGGAAACAGTGAGAAGAAAATCCTAAGTACTTGGAATTTAACAGCACTAATGTAGAATATGAGTGCCAAGAAATGTTTTAGTGGTGTAGCAGATTTTTTTTTTTAACCTTAAGTAGAGGGGGAATTCAAATGAAGCACAGTATTTAAAAATGTACTGGCTATTTCTGATATCACAGCAGTGAGAACTTCATGAAACTTGTCAGGAAAAGTGTCTCCATAGTCTAAAACAGGTTCAGGAGCCATATGTGGTCCCCTGCTGGACCTCCTCCAAGGCTCCTGTATTTTTTAAGCAAAATGCCCTCCTACATCCTGGTAGTGGGGGTAGTTTTGACTGACTTGTCCCACTCTAGGATGCTTTAGGTCCACAGAAGCCATTTTTCCCAAATCAGAAATAACTTCCAGTTTTGTACCCCACTCTCCCTTCTGCAAAAATTGAGCAAAACAATGTTTTAAAAATGCAATAGAAAATTTGGAGGCGAGGAGTAGACTTGAGGGCCACAAAAATTGACTGGGTGGTACACTTTCCTCCTGGTCTCCAACTATTTCTTTTGTCTTGGAAGCACTAGTGGACAATGTAGTAAAAAGTAACATATGTACCTTTGAATTACCTGTTGGCTTATGGTGACCCCGTGACATTTATGTCATGGACAGAAAGATGCTGGCTCTTAAGAGACACTGGCGCTCAGCTATGTGTAATTAAACCCCAGTTCATCAGCTGGAACATCATAGTGGAAAGGCAACAAGTTATGCATAAGGGCCTAGGTGGACCAGCTTTTGCAGTGCCAGTAGCAAGGGTGACCATGATATACAAAGATTGGCAGGGAACCTGGGATCTAGCTGTTTGTTGAGATGTTCCTGTCTCACGTCTAACTAGGAATGATGGCGCCGGTCTGAGTAACCACCCACTACCAGGCTGAACAAGAACAACTTTTGCAATCCAAATTTCAAAGTGGGGATCATCCTGAAACAGGTAATACTAATTCGGCTGGTAACACTCAGAGAGAGAAGTTAAAGATTTAATTCCCGCAGAGAGTAAGGCTCTTGTGAATTTATTAGAGAGCAGACAGTTTTGGAATTGACAGAGACAGGATGTGGATTTCAGAGAGAAAGGACAATTAGGAGGAGAAATGACTTTGGTACTCAGGGAGCTGTGTAAGACTAGAATATTCAAGACCTGACAACTCCCTGGCTGGCTCCCATTCAAATACCAATCAGGCATGACCCTGCTTAGTTTCCAAGCTCACATGACATCCAGTGTGATGTGGGTGTTTAGGCGGAAAGACTACAAAAGCTTTTTTTTAAAAATCCACGTAATCTACTTTTGGACCATAAAACAAAAGATAATATTCAATGAATGGTCCCTTGTTCTGATGATCTGGATTCCTTCCCCAAAGGGCACTTATATCTGACAATAACATTTCCCGGAGCTTTGTGAGAGCTTCTCATTTGTTATAAGGCTGCATTAAACACTAGACCCTGTCAACATCAGCATAAAAGGGCTGGAAACCAAGAGGTTGGGGATTCAGACATTTTAAAGCTTTACCTCAAATATTCTGTGATCCTTACTGAACAAAGCATAAAAGTATGACTTAACTGTACAGGTAGAGGGCACAGAATTGTTAGCAATGTCAATAGGGAAATTACCATTAGTTCTGTTTCACCTCTCCACAGACCACATCTGCTGTTAAATGCTATCTTTTAAAGCAGCCCTTTTTTGGCTTGAACTCTGGGTGACTGGAGAGCACCTGGCTGTTCCAGAACAGCAGTTCCTTTTTGTCCACAGTTTGTAATTCTGTCTTCCCTATTTTACACAAGGCCATTTTAGCACTTCCTGCTCTAAGCAAGTGAATCATCACTCCAGGTGGCTCAGCATAATTGTTTCCTCTGGCTTCTTTTTCATCAGCCCAACAGGTGGTGACAAGAAATCTCAGAATACCGCACAGAAATATTCCCTGATTGCAATGTTTGCATATTATCTTTGGAATTCTGGCAATCCAACTTAACTTATTAAATAACAATTTAGATATTACAACACCAATAGGTTATAGTTTCGTTTGTGTTTCTGAGGTGTGACCGGTACCTTCATAAAAAGCTTTTCAGGATGCAGATTGGAAATCTGCATGTTTGAAAATTGCATAGCTCCATATGTACAAAACTAGTATATTAAGGGCACAGTTTCTCCCTCACATGCTAGATTTCTCCCTACAGGGAAGTACTGAATTATGCAACCAGAATTATATACACTCACAGCCAAACCAGTATTGGTGGTGATAGGTCCTCAGAAGGCAGTATTACATTTATAGCTGAATGCTCTTCAGGAGAGATGTTTGCAAGCCAGACTGGTCTCCATGTTACAGTAAGCCCTTGTACATCCAAACCACTTACCATCTGGAATTCTTGTACCCGCAGATGATGCTCCACCAGGAAGCCTAAGATATCCCCTAGGCGGATGGCACTGTCAAGCTCTGGCTCACCTAGAAGCAGCTCACACTGCCTTGCTGCCTCCTTGGAGTCTTCCGAGTAAAGCCTGCAAAGGGGGAAGACACCAGATTCTAATAGTTGTAGGAAAAAAAGCTTCTTCTGTAATCTCATTGGGCTGTAAATGGAAAAACAGTATAAATCCTATAAAGAAGCTCATGCCAAGCATTTCCCTATTAGATGTCTCAGACGCAGAGACAAAACTGTTGATGCTTTCTTTATAACTCAGCAGTAGAATCACAGAATCATGGAGCTGGAAGAGTCCACAACGACCATGGAGTCCAACCCCCTGCCATGCAGGAATATACACTTAAAGCATTCCCAGCAGATGGCCATCCAACCTCTGCTTAATAACCTCTAAAGAAAGGAGACTCCAGCACACTCTGAGGCAATATAGTCTACTGTCAAACTGCTCTTGCAGTCAGGAAGTTCTTCCTAATGTTTCGAAGGAATTTCTTTTCCTGTAGTTTGAAGCCATTGCTCTGTGTCTTAGAAGCAGCAGGAAACAGGCTTGCTCCATCCTCCATATCACATCCCCTCAAATATTTAAACATAACTATCATCTCACCTCTTAACTTTCTCTTCTGCAGGCTAAATGTACCCAGCTTCCTAAGCCACTCCTCATAGCACATGGTTTCCAGGCTTTCTACCATTTTGGTCACCCTTCTCTGAACATATTCCAGCTTGGCAATATCCTTCCTGAACTGTGGTGCCTACAGTTTGGTGTCTAACCAAAGGAGAATAGCTTGGTACTATCACTTCCCTTGACCTAGACACAATACTCCTATTGATGAAGTCCAGCCAATGTAATCATTGGCTTTTTTAGCTGCTTTGGCTTTTTTAGCTGCCACATCACTGCTGGATCATGCCCAGCTTGTGGTCTATGAAGACTGTGAATTGAATATTGGCTTCTCACAGCTGCAGCATGCAATGCCTCTGTGGAAAAATCTGGGGACAGGCCATGTGCTCATCTGAGGGCATCCACTGCCTCTTCAAACAAATGTTACTCTCAAGGATTTCTTTCCACACTTTTTTGCTGCAAATTGCTGCATGTTGTATAGGCTATCTGGCTAAGGGTCTTCAACTGGTGGATCAATACCCACAAATCGATCACACTCGCCTTTTACCATTTTCTTTATGTATGTTTCAGTTTCTTCTATGTGAAAAAAAGACAAACACAAAGAACAAAGATTCTTTTGTCCTTCATTATGATCTACTATGCATTCTGGTTGTGGGGGGCGGCATTTTTATCATAGCACAACAAGCTGTTCCTGCCAAACTCCCTTCTATGCAGTTGTTGCTGTCCTGGACAGATCACAGAACTCACCCAACAGCTCTGTACAGTGATGTATTTCAAAGGCAAATCGGCAATGGTGAACAAGTAGAAGTTCTGGCACCGTGTCCAAAATTGCCAAACTTTTTTCAATGGAGGAAACCCTATGGGTTACTTTGAGCAAGTCACACTCTTTCAGCCTCAGAGGAAGGCAAAGGCAAAGGCAAAGCTCTTCTGAACAAATCTTGCCAATAAAGCCCCATGGTAGGTTCATCTTTGGGTAGCTATAAGTTGGACATGACTTGAAGGCACACAGCAACAAATAATGCTGAAGAAGGAGAAATTACTGCACAGGTGGGGAATAGTTTGTTGCATGCTTAAGTTCTTGTGTTGCTAGTTCTCTAAGCTTCCAGCTGGAAAAGTGCATTTTCCTTTTCCTACCTATCTATCTATCTATCTATCTATCTATCTATCTATCTATCTATCTTCATATAACTTTTGGTAAGTTTTACAAAACTGAGGTTGTTTTTTTTAAAAAAGTTTAGTTTTTTTGCCCTGTACTCCCAACAGAAGGAGCACTGATTTTACTGGTACTTATTGCTTTGTGGCCAGTTGAGACCTTGCTGCTATGACTGGACCGCAATCTATCTCCTGGCCTGATTTATGACACTCTAAGTAAAAGGTTGAAAGACATCAAAATATTAGATTTTTTATAATTGGTGTTTATTGGGAGCTGGAAAAAAACTGTACTTTTGCTTTGTAATTGTCTTCAACAATAACCAGTGACCTTGCCAGTGTCTCAGTTGTGACTGAAGATCCTGTTCTGTTTGTGTTGAAGTTTGAAAACATCCTGAGTGAGACTCTCTTTGGCAAATCACACTGAGTCTGCCTGTCTTTATTTAATACAGCAACATCCAAAACCCACAAAACAGTGACATTTTGGGCAGAGATGCAGGCAGTTAGCTTTGCACAGGACAGGGATAGCTTGGATTTCAAAGGAAGTTACTGTTTTGTTGCTAATGAAGTTGAAATGTTATTAAGTATCTTAGGCAAGGTTATAATTACTATTAGCAACAAGCATTAACTTTGATTTTAACTAAAGATTTAATACTTAAGTGTAATTGTTTAGTGGGAGCTGCTTGCAACAAAGGCAGGAACCAACATGTTAATTGTTAGTATTTTTTTTGTTGTAATTTAGTTATTTGTAGTTTTGTTATATAGTGTTTGTTTTTTTATATGTATTGTATTGCTTTTTATGTTTAATTTTGTGTACTAGCATATATTGTTATTGTTTATGTCTGTTTAATAAAAAATTTTTAAAAAATTATTACCTGTCTTTTACTGCCCTTTGTCCCTAGTTTCCATATGGCCAAGAAGAGAAGTGGCCCTTGCCTCACTGAGATCCCTCCAGACCATCTTAACTGACAACAGAAGTACCGGTAACATCTGAGACAAAATACAGACTTGCAATTCTAAAAATCTAAAAACCCTTCTCCTCCTGAATGATTTTTAACAATTTTGCCTGATGAAGCCGCCAGTGAAACTTCAAAAGGTTGCATGATGCATTTTGTGCATTTTATTTGGTCCAATAAAGGTATCACTATTTTGTGGAATTTGGATTTCTGTTTTTGTTGTTTGCTGCATGGCCAAAATGGCCACCTCTGAAAATACTTTTACTTAAGAGAGAGAGAGAGAGAAAGATGATAACTCTCTCTAGCCCACCTGAGATATGACAAAGAGAAGGCCAGTGAGAGGAGGTCTGAGAGTGGAGGAACTGCCACTATGTTGGACTATATAAATATTTTGTCATTTGAAATTTATACACTATGTGACTTTGACTAGCAGATAGATCTTTGCTACAGAAAGTCTGAGCAGGCATAAATAGACTTTGGATCATTCAAAAAAACTTTCAAAGAAGAGAGATGTGGGTACCAACAAGACAGACAATGCAATTTTTTTGTTGTTTTTTTTGTTTTGTTTTGTTTTTTTGCCAAGTAGATGCCTGCTCATCAACCTATGATGGTTTGAGTTATGTAAAACTCCAGTGAGATCAGCAGCGTGGGGCTTGAATCTGCCACAGGAGTAGGTGGGTGCAAAAAGGTGATCCAGTTCCTGTGTTTGTATAGTTGGAGATAGTTCTCCACCCTTTTTATTTTAATTGATTATAACAACCATTTGACAACACGGAGACCAAGAGTAAGTACAATAAAAAACAAAAAACTGAACAACTTAAGATCTAACTCAAAAGTGAGATTGACACAGCTCTGGTCGAGAATAGCTAACCATTAGCACATGGTTTGTGTGCTGCTTTAGCTTTGCAGGATTTATTATTATCCTTTAGTATATTAAGATAAGGAAAGATTCCACAAAAGCAGAAATGGCATCTCCTGGATGACCCCCCCAGCTCAGGTGTGTATTGAGGAATCATCTGGTAGAGACATGTTGTCCTGCAAATTACAACATGAACTCCTCTGGAGCGTGTCCAGAGGAGAGTGACTAAAATGGTGAACAGTATGCCCTATGAGGAGCCATGCCCTATGAGGAGCAGCTTAGGGAGCTGGAGATATTTAGTCTGCAGAAGAGAAGGTTAAGAGGGCCCTTGATAGCCATATTTAAATCTTTGAAGGGATGTCATGTCCAGGGGGCAGCAGGCTTATTTTCCGCTGCTCCAGAAACTAGGACAAGGAGCAATGGATTCAAGCTGCAGGAAAGGAGATTCCACCTGAACCTCAGGGAAAACTTCTTGATGGTTAGAGCTGTCCGGCAGTGGGATCTGCTGCCTCAATGGAGTGCAGTGGAGTCTCCTTCTTTGGAGGTTTTTAAGTAGAGGCTGGATGGCCATCTGTTGGGAATGCTTTGATGGACATTCCTGCATAGCAGGGGGTTGGACTGGATGACCCTGTGGTCTCTTCCAACTCTATGATTCTATGATTCTATGAACATTCCCCACTGCAAAGCTGAAGAATCACAAAAATTCATTAAGATTGGTTAGACAGAAACTTCTCTAAACAAAGATTTACAATTTTATCAAAGGAGCCTTTGATAAAGACCATGTTGAATAGGAAAGAAGAAACCTCCCACTCAGTTGCTGATTTATTGATTTATGCTTGAGTGAGTACGAACAATTTGCGTCATAAATATTCAAGCTGCAGTCTCCATTGATAATAGTATTAGAAAGTGAAACTAAATGTCAAGACAGCATAGCACTCAAAATTTGAATATTAAACCAAGTGGCAATTTGGACTGTAAATAAGAAATAGATTTCATGATTTCAAGATTTATAGGTTTCAAGGTTTAAACCTTCAAGGTTTATATGGAAGTTGTATTTCAAAAAAGGGAAAATAAATACTGTCTCTGATGGCAGAATTTAAGCATAGAGTGATTTATATGACATCACAAATATGGCTACCAGGAAAATGTCCAGAGGTAAGCTAGATGAAACTAACTTTGTGCTTATTGAAATTCAAGCCTCAGTATCAAACACATCTAGTGAGATTCTGGATTTGAATAAATGTATGAGGAAAAGTAGTAGGAATTTAGAATAAAATTTGGAATCTTGTTAAGATTAGAGATTACAGGACAAGTAAATCTTCTTAAAGAGTTGGTTGATAAACAGTATAAAGAGATCACAGCATCAGTTCAGAATCTTACAACTATTACACACAAACATGAACAGGTCCTCTCTAATAACTTGAAAGGCCATTATTTGACAAGTTTTGGATATGACATAGGAAGGACAGAACTGTGATGGAGTTAAAATCAAAGGAAGATTATGAAGTGATTGTTTCACACATAAAAATGTCAGAGATGAAATACTTGAGAGCATACTTTAAGAAAAGGCTTAAAATAAATTACAATGAAATAATTATTTTTAAAGACATTCCCAAAAGGATGCTGAAGAAATGTAGAGAATATAAAGTCTTGGTGGAGATGTTAAGAAAAAAAGATATAATCTTTCACCAGGAGGGATGTGGATGACAAAAATATGATAAACTCTTTAGACAGAGTGAGAGGTTTGTTCAAAAAGGTGAAGGAGGAGGCTCCAAAAGAAGACATCCAAATGGTTGGGAATTCTTAAGAAGAAAGATATTGTAGTAAATAACACTGTAGCAAATTATAAGATATTGTACTAAAACAGCTAAAATGAATCTGAAAATAATTTCATGGAATGTAAATGGGCTGAATTTGCCCCAGAAAAGGAAAAATCTTATATATGAAATAGTTTATCTTCAAGAAACTCATATAAAAAAAATAAATACTGTAGAAAAAGAGACTGTAGACTTTTGCTGAATAGAAGTATGGACCTAGAGTTTATGTCTGCAAATGACAAGAAAAGAAATGGAGTAGACTTTTACATAAACCAAACATTACAACTTAATTGATTTTTGAAGATAGACAAGGTAGTTGTGTAATTGTGGAATTCCAAAATAATGCATTTAGTAGGCATTTGTGGCCCCAATAATGAGAAATCAATGTTTTATGTAAATTTGTTAAGAAAGACATCTCAATCTGATTTTCATGGGCAATTGAAATGGGGCTGTTGATCCAAATAAGATAAATGTTCCAGTAAAGGAATAAGGGAAGATCAAGGCAGATCTATCTTTCTAGAATAGAAACATTTTTTTTCTAAGAATACACTTAATTTATCATCCATACTCTTTGATAAATTAAGCGTATTCTTAGAAATCTTAGAAATCTTACCAATCTTTTTAGAGATCATAATCCTACTACAATGTACCTGAAAACAGAGCAAATGCAGTTCAGATGGAGACTCAATGAATATTTAATTCTGAAGATGGAAATATTACAATGTAAACAAGAATTGACAAAAAAATTTGAGCTGAATGTAAATAAGAGCCTACAACAGTGTTAGGAAGCAAGCAAAGTTTATATCAAAAGACAATTTCTAAAATATATTTTGAGACTGAAAAAGGAAAGAGAAGCTAAAAGGGAACCTGACAGATGCAACACAGAATTTGGAAGAAAACTGTAAGAAAAATGTTGCTTAAGAGACTCCTGTTTCCTGTTTTGAGTTTTCTTCAAAGAAAATTTGGTAACTTGGCATCAGATCTGTTACTTATAGTAGGCATTTGGAACTTTGACCACAAATTATGTAACACAGTTTGTGGCTCTTTCTGCAGGATATTGTTGTCCCACACTGGGGACAGGAGAAGGACGCGATCCAGATGGTGGTTCTGCAGTTCCCAGCAGTGCTGCACTTCCTCTGTTCCCGCAGGCAGCCAGTGTGGAGGGGAGGGCAGCTGTTGCACTCCCCTCCTGGAAAGGCTCTACTGAGATTCACTTGGGACACTCTTGGGATCTGAGAAGCTGTGGAAAGGGCCTGTATTCTAAAGAATCTCAGCAGTCTTTTTTTTCTTCAAAACAATTACTTTCTGAGTTTTCATTTCTGTAGAAATATTTGTGTTCAGTCAGTAAGTCATTTTATTGTTCTCTAGCAAACAGACACCTCACACAAACACAAAACTTACAAAATATACATTTTTAAAAAAACCCACTTAGTCTACAAAAGTCGGAACACATTCCATGCTCCTGCCCTTAAACTTTACAGATCATAACCACAGAGCCTTGACAAGAAATTTAGATATTCTAAAAGGATACATATTTCACAGCATCAGATAAGAGAAAACTAATCTTCACAAAAGAAGAATTTCCTTTGAGAGATTTCAACAAAAGATAAATATAGTTGTTTCTAAGATCATTATAAATAGGGCAACACATGAGTCAAATCTTCTACAGAGGCAGAGTTATAACCACATACTCTGCCCTTCATAGGAACACTCTTATATTGGCTTATCCGAGCTGCCAATGGAAGCACATTAATCCTGCATGTGAAAAAAGCGACACTCATTTTAATATTTGGAATATTAATATTATATTATAATAATATTAATATTAATAATTTGGAATATTAATATTTGGAAGGTCCACCAGGTAACTGAGAAAGATATAGTAGAATAAAAGAAACACAAAATTTATTGGATTGTCAAGACTTAATCTCAATCATCTGAGACTGCATCTCAGTATCCTTAAGTCTTTCAAGTACTAATACTTTAGCTCTATCATGTCTTTGAGTCAGAAGAAAGAAGACTGAAAACCCCAAATTCATAGTAACCAGCTGCATTTTATACTGCCATGAATTTGAGTCTGACTCTTCCAAAGTCAAGAAAAGACACTCTGATATCTGCTTAAAAATAACCTAAGAATTTCCACTTTAATTGGCACTACACTGAATTTTGCACAGAGCCATGCTAATTTGTAGAAATGAGGATTGCCTTTTTATCTATACAAAAAATTATTTTGCACCTTTTCTAATAGGTCTACGGTGGCAAAGCCCACAGTGGTGCTCCATATAACAGCTTTGGCAGAACTCTGCTCTTGTAAAGTTCTACGGTGGGCTGTATAATATTGCCCCCTTTTGTACGATAAAATTGTAGCAATCCATTTAAAGTTCTTTCAGATAACCAGGTGCTTGATTGAACCTATGAAGACCACTTACCAGTCCACTGAAAGACCATACCAAGGTATTTAAAAGAGAAAACTTGCTCCAATTTATTCCCATCAAGTAGCCAAAATAGGGATTTTCTTAGATTTACCAAATACCATAACTTTTGTTTTTTGGTAGTTGATGAAAGAAGTTCATTCTTGCAGTAAAAACTAAACCAGTTCAGCAATCTATGCAGGCCTAATTGAGTATAAGAAATCAGAATAGTGTCATCTGCACACAGGATGATAGAATATTTCTGATTTCCAATTTTGACTGGAAAATGTTGGTCACCTTTTAGGAACTCAATTACATAATTTATAAATAGATTGAAGAGAAGGGGAGCAGGTAAACACCCTTGTCTTACTCATTTTGTAACAGGCATTGAGTCAGATAAATATTGTCCATGAATTCTGACTTTCAAGGATGTAATGCATTTTAAGAGTTTCCTATCAATACCCACAGACTGTAGTTTAATCCAAAGACATTCTCACAAGATAGAATCAAAAGTGGCTTTCAATCAATTAATGCCACAAAAAATGCTTTACAGTCCGACCAAGTACTTGTCAATAACATGTTTCAACATAAAACAATTATCCAGAGTTGACTTGCCCAAACGAAAGCCAGCCTGTTCTGGAGCTAGCAACACATGGTCTTCCACCCAGTCCTCCAATTTATTGAGAAGACACTTGGTATAAATTTTCCCGGAAACATCCAAAAGGCTAAGTGGCCTATAATTTGCTGGACCACAATAGCAGATGACCAACTTGATGGTATAATTCCAGATTTGTTAATTAGGGAAATTAATTAAATTAGAGAAAATAATGATGCAAAAAAAATTGGAGCCTGCCAATCAGAGAATACAATAAGAAAAATCAGGTGGAAGATCATCTCCACCAGATGTTTTACCTTTTTTTAAATCTTAAGATTAATGACTTGGCCATTTCTACTGAAATACTTCCCCAACAGTGCACCCATTTACATCCAGCAAGATCCTGGGATGGTGAGGTTTATTGAAAATCCTTCCAAAATAGTTTTCCAAATCATTTTTAGAAATAGTTCCCTCTCAAATGGGAGATTACCTTTTTAATAGCCTTGCAATTGTATCCCAGAATTTAGATGGATTCTTTTGCGGAAGTGTTAGGGTTAATTCCTTCTACTGTTCCTTACAGTAAGTCTTTTCTCTCCCTCGCTTTAACTAATCTTTTATACTTTTTATGCATAGCATAAAAATATGAAGGAATTGTAGAGGAATTAGTGGAGCGATATAATCTGATGACTCTTCCCATTTGCCTTTTTAGATCCCTGCAATCCCTAGCAAACCAGGCATTATCCCATTTGGTTTGGCATTTTTCTGACAGGGATATTTTTTTAAAAAAATGGTCTGAGGCAGTTTGTTAATTGTACATATAACTGATTTGCTGACTCAATACTGGATGCTTGAAGCAAGTCATATCTTAGTTTCAAAAATTCCTAAGAATAGAGCTTCTCTTGAAGATCTGATTGCAGCAAGCAATTCCATTTGATCCTTTTATCCAAGGTAATTGTGGTTGCTCAAAATTTAGGCTGTAATCAATATTTGTGGAAGCACTGCTAGATCACTGCAAGGAAAATCTTAGTGGCTGGTGATCACTACCAACCACTGAATCCACTGTGAAAAAGAGAAAGGATCAAAAAACATAAGAAAACAACTGTACTTGCTCTAGAATTATTCATATAAGTAAACTCTCCCTCTGTGAATTGTCTAAATTAGAGCCACTTACTAGTGCTAAATTTAACTTTATTACGAGGGTAAAATAAAAGGCTAAAGTCATCGATCTTTGTATCTTTAGACTTTTTTAAATAATTTTATTGAAGTTCCATAATATAAAATAAACATATATAATTGTACATATCATTGCGATATTTCTGTTTATCTTCCATCCATCACTAGATTTCAATTTTTTTATATAATCAACATATTGTAATTTAATGTACCACACTATCAAATGTTAATATTGCATGCTAGATCCTTCAATACTTCAGACACAGTATATTATAATATAATATCCATCTAGTCACTCAATTGCAGCTTCTTAATATACAATCTATATTCTACATTAAGCATTATCATCTGATAGTCCCTAGTAATTACCCGACACTATTTGCCATTCTTTCATTATCTCTTCATCTGATTTCCCCTTTAATCTCTGAGAGACTATATCTGCATTTCTGTTTTCAATAAAAGTTGCCCACCATTGATCAATTGTAGGAATTTGCTGCACTTTCCAAAGTCTTGCAAACTCAATTCTAGCTGTTGTAATCATATACAATATTATCCGCCAATATTTCTTTTGAACAGTAACATCAATCATATGTGTCATATTCAACAAATACATTTCTGGTGTTTTATCAAATTGAACCTTCAATACTGAACAAATCTTATTATGTATTTCTCCTCAATATTTCTTTGCTTTGGGGCATGACCACCGCATATGAAACATCGTACCAACCTCCTTTTGACATTTCCAACACTGCCCTGTTCCTGTTTTGTAAAATCTCATAAGTTTTTCTGGTGTTATGTACCATCTATGAAACATCTTATAATAATTTTCTTTTAAATTTTGGGCAGCTGTGAATTTCTGTGTTCTCTTCCAGCTCTGTTCCCAAAACTCCAACTGAATTGAATGTCCTACGTTTTGAGCCCATGTAATCATTGTAGACTTAATTGTCTCCTCTTCCCTCTCTTGCTGTAACAATTCCTGATATATACGAGATTATAAGTTTGGGGGGGGGGTTCAAATAGCCATTTTACCAGTCCTTTCTTCTCTTTTTTGTTCAATTCTGTAAGTTTTTACATCCATCTGAAATCTTTCAGTTAATTGTCTATAGGTGAACCAGTTTAAGATTACTCCTTCTTCTTCCAATTTTTCTCTTGTTTTAATCCTAATTATATTTCCAGCTGATTTTTCTATTATGTCTTCATATCTAAGCCATTTTTCTGTTTCCTTCCATCTTCCAAAAAAAGTCTCTTGAGGGGACACCCATAATGGGAGCTGCCTAATGTTTTAAACTTTGTATTCATTCCATGTTTTCAATAATGATTTTCTTAAAAAATGATGCGAGAATTCTTTATCAATCTCTGCTTTGTTGTAAAACATATAGGCATGCCACCCCATTCTCAAGTCAGCTCCCTCAAGTGCTAGCATTCTCATTTTTTGTAGGCTTACCCAATCCAAGTCATTGCTGCTGCTTTGTAATGTATATGAAAGTCCGGTAATCCCAACCCCCTCTTGCAGCTACATCAGTCATAATATTCCATTTTTTCCTGGGTTTATTTCCTTGCCATATAAATTTGGATAACTCTCTCTTTCATTGTATAAAAGGTTTACTGTTCATAATAATAGGGAGATTTTGAAAAAGAAAATTCATTTTGGAAGTGCATTCATTTTTACAGCTGCTATTCTGCCCATTAATGACATCTGCATACGTGACCAATTTTCCAAGTCCTTTATTATTTCTTTCCATTTTTTTTCATAATTATTTTGAAATAGTTTGTTGTTTCTCTTGGCAATCCAGACACCTAGATATTTTGTCTTCTGTCCTTTATTAAATCCTGTTATATGTGTTAATTCTTTTTCTTCTTTATCGCTCATGTTCTTTGTTAACAGAACTGTTTTTTCCTTGTTAATCTTAAAACCGGAGAATTCTCCATATAAATGTATTATTTCAGTCAGATATTTTATATTACCAATCGGGTCATCCAAAAACAAAACCAGATCATCAGCGAAAGCTTTAAGTTTGTATTGATATTTTTTAATCTGGACTCCTCTGATATCTACATTTCCTCTAATTGCATCATTAAGTATTTCCAGCATCATAATGAATAATAAAGGAGACAGAGGACATCCCTGTCTTCTCCCTCTTTGTCATTCAATCCGTTTTTTCTCCATTGACCACTAATAGAGCTTGTTGTTGATTATATATCGCTTCAATCCATGAAGTAAATTTACTTCCAGCTTCTGTTTTTTTTTTACAACCATCTTCAGAAAGGCCCAATTAATCATAACAAAGGCTTTCTCCGCATCCACAAATATAATTGCCAGTTTACTATCGTTATGTTTTTCATAATGTTCAATTATATTAAGCACAGTTCTAATATTGTCTTTCAGAAATCTCTTCGGGAGAAAGCCATTTTGATCTTCGTGTATGATATCTTGAAGAGCCCTGTTGAGCCTATCTGCAAAAATTGCCGCAAAAATTTTGTAATTTGTATTTAAAAGTGAAATTGGTCTATAATTCTTAACATCAGTTAAGTCTCTGCCTTCTTTTGGGATCAGAACTACATTAGCTTCTTTCCAGGTATCCGGTATGCTGGCATTTAATATTTCATTTATTGTATTTTGTAAAGGTATTGATAATTCATGCTCAAAGATCTTGTAATATCCCGTAAAGCCATCTGGTCTGGGAGCCTTATCATTCTTTAAATTCCCGATGGCTTCAGATATTTCCATCATTGAAATTGGTTTGTTTAAAGCTGTTCTGTGCTCTTCTGAAAATCTAATTTTACACCATTTTTCCAAATAGTCGTTTATTTCATGATCTTTTTTCAATACTGAACTTTTACCCAACACCTTCTTATAATATTTATAAAATGCTTGTTTTATTTCTTCCTCTTTTGTAATTCTTTCTTCGCCAATTTTTAGCTTTGTTATAATATTTCCTGTCCTTTTTTTATGCAATATGTTAGCCAGTAGCTTAGAAGGTTTATTAGCCTGTTCGAAAAAAATTACATTTTGTTCTCTGTATCTGTTGCTCAATTTCATTCAGATTTAATTGGTTTAAGTCAGCTCGATATACCTTCATCTGTAATCTAATCATATTATCTGCTGGATTTTCATAGAATCATAGAATCATATGCCATGTATATTGTATATCAGAACTCATGTATATCAGAACTCCCCTTTTCTTCTTATCAATCATAGCTGCAAAACAACTACCCAATTTCAAATTTCGAACATATTTCAAATCTTGAGTCCTAATTCAAACTTACTGCAAACATGTTATATCCAAATTTTGTTCCTCCAAGTAATGAAAAATTTATCTTCTTTTATATTCAGAATTAAATCCTTTAATGTTCCAAGAGTATATCTTCAGCCCCATTGTACCACAAATTTCTTAATTTATATATTTGTTTATTTAATTTTTCCTCTAAATTTCTCCTTCTAAATCGCCTTCTTCTTCTTCCCATATTTCCTGCTCCTCTTCCCCGTTTCCATCTTCTTCAACAGAGACTATTTCTCCTTTTTTTTTGTTCCTGTCCCTTGTCCAGAATAGTGTCTTGTCCTTGTTCTTCAGGTATCTCTTCTTCCTTTGTCCGCAGATCCTTCTTCAATTTCTCAATCATCTCTTCCACTTTGTGGGTTGAGTATCTTATATCTCTGTTGCTTATATGTAAAAGAGATACCCTTGATTTTCTCCCATCTGTAATTGATCTGGTTCTTTGCCAAAAGATTTGCCAATGGTTTATAATCTTGTCTCTTCTGTAGTATTTGATACAGTACGTCTTTAAAAAAATTGATATCTTTATCATCAATCTTCAACATACCTTGTAGCTTCATTGTAATATTTTATCTCTGGTCACTGTCCTTGTAAAGATAATTATTATGTCTCTTGGTAATTTCCATTCTCTAGCCATTCTAGAAGAAATTCTGAACATTCTGTCTATGTTTGCTTCCATCTTTTCTCCTTCAATATCTATGTAATCTGCCAAAGCTGGTATAATTTTTTTCATACAAATTCTCTGATCCGCTCTCAGGAACTCCCCTCTGTTTAAGGCATCTCTCTTGATAGCGTAATTCTTGCAACTATCAATATTCAAAAATACAATTCAATTCAAAAAAACAATTCAACTCATTCTGTATATATAGTCAAATCATTTCATAATTAATTGTTTATGAATAGTAAAAATAGTAATTAGTAAAAAAACAGTTTTATATACACATAATCTATATTTGATTATAGATAACTACATTTATAATAAGTATACTAATACAAAAAAAGCAATATTTAATTAACTAGCAATAAGCTTTGGTACTAAAAAAAACTAAAGCCCTTTTAGATTCCCCTCACCCAAGTCAAAACCAAAGTCAGCCTCTTGTTCTTTTTACCGCTTGCTTCAAAACAATAGCAAAGTCCTTGAGTTGAATGTTTGTTGCACTGAAGTTCTCTGTCGTTACTATGGATACCCAGGGTTGGAACAAAGTAGAACGTGGGGGATTGGATCTATCTCAGTCTTCTTATCTTGCACTTCCACAGGACAGCCAAAGTTCTCTTATTGTCAATATTACTGCTATACCACAGTTCCTTAGTAAAAAGTTCCACAAGTCCACCTCCAACAATCTTAAAGTCCTATAATCTTAAAAATCTTAAAAACACCTTTAAAGGTTTAAAAGTTCATTCCAGTCCAGTCTCCTGTTTTATCTGTGAATAGTCCCTTCTCTTGTATACTTAATTGTCTTGTGGATTATTCTCTTGTATAGTCCCTTCTCTTGTATACTTAATTGTTTATAACAATAAAAATTACAAAAGTTAAAAATTTTAAAATATAAAAAATGTGAAATACAAGAAAAAAGAAGAAGAATCTCTACAATCAAATGTCCTTGGTACCAAAATGAATCTCAACGAACAATCCAAGAAAATATGTAACAAAAAAATAGTCCACTCATCTCCCAGGAGAAGAAAGCTGCTGCACTTTAAAAATATCACTGCCTTCATCACTTCAAATCTGCTGCCCTCCACAGTCCAATTAGCTCCAAAAAATATTTTCTTAATACCAAATTAGTTCCAAATTGATTCAAAAATTTATCCAGTCTTGTACTTTAAAAAACTGAAGTTTAAAATCCTCTAAATTGTCCTCAAAAACAATCCCCCAGACAAATCAAGTCCTGTTGCTCAGCATGTAGTTTCAATTAATTGCCCTTTATAATCCCATTATTCGCCTTTTAAAAGTCTTATATAAGTCCTGTAATATCAACTTCTGCAAGAACAGTCTCATAAAAGTCTTTTGACTGTTTTTAACTATTTTTACATCCGTAATATTTAATTGTCTTAGTCTGAATTTTTAATCCACATAATCATTACGAACTTTTCAAATGTCTGGGTTACTACCTAACTCGAAAGTCCTGTTACTTGCTGCAGGTCTAAGATTGATGCAGTCTTACATTGCTTGAAATCTAGCTCAGACAAGCTAATCGTCGTCTTACTGTATTTTCTCCTTTAAAAGTCAGCGGCGGCACTTGTGCCGCTTCCGCGATGGCAACGACGGCCCCGTCGTGGTCCTTCAATCCTCTCGACACCTTCCACTCTTTCCTTTCAGAAAGAGCTCGGTGTCGATCCTCAGATCCCCTTTGGACCTCTTCCGAACCCCCTTTACCAGGAGGGGGGGGGTAGCCAATTTTGATGGTTTAAAATCGGCTGGAAACCATTGTGCAATCGCTCGGAACACGGACACTTATTCTGAGCGACCGCTCATGCATGCCATGCGACTGGAAGTCATATCTTTAGACTTTTGAGTTTCCAGGTCTTCCCATAATTCAGTTGGGCTTCCTAATGCCCTAGCAATATCCTATCTTCTAACTTATACCAATAATCCGCATAATACGGTGAGCCTCAAGGCTGGATGTAGATGTTATTAAAAATGCCCTACATTCTTATATTTTTTTAAAGAACAGCCATAGCACATGAAGCCAACCCTTTAAGATGAGTAATTGAGTCTGGAAAAAGTAGATATCAATATAGCCAGGTCACCACTTGGTCTGCCACCTTTTGGGGAAGGAGAAGCAGTGTTTGAATAAGCCACGTAGCCAGGTAACCAAATTCCTTGTTTTAACTAGATTTCTTGAAACAATAGGATCTGGAATTTCTTAATATAATATTAAAAAATCACTATCCTCTAACTTATTTCTCCAGCCTGCTAAGTTCCAAGAGACTCCAGAAATGAGACTCAAGGTACTCCTACAACAGTTTTCATTGTTTATAGTCCAAAAAATGAATGCCAAACTATTATACCTTGAGCAAAAGAATGTTGAATTTGCAAACAAATCTGGGAAGTGGTTTCCTACAAGATGAGACAGAAAAGGATAAAGGAAACTGTCATAGAGAAATGGAAGGGAGATCAGTTTGTAAAATACAATTTGAAAATATTAAAAAGACCTTGAAGAATACTGTAGTGGTTTATAAGTGAGGGGCAACAAAAAATCTCAGATATGGAAGATTATTTGGCTAGACTCCTATTGGATAAACTACATCTGGAAGAAAAGCAAAGTTAGAATGGGACTGTGACAACTAGTGAACTTATTGAAGCAATTAAAAAGATTAAATTTGGGAAAATCGCCAGACTCAGACTGACTGTCTGCAGCATATTATAATAAATTTGATGATGCATTACTTCAACTGCTAATGAACAACAGCTTATTATTTCAAAACAACTATGAAAAAGTCTGTAAAGAATTAAAAGATATTTTGAAAAATGGAAAAAGCTAAATTTATCCCTTCTGGGTAGAATGGCAGCAATTAAAGCAAATATTTTACCAAGGTTTTTATTTCTCCTTCAAACAATTCCTATTTTAACAAATGGAGTAACTTTTGTGCAATGGGAGAGAGAGATTTTCAGATTTGTCTGGATAAAATTTAAAACATTGTGTGATGCTAAGGAAATACATTTGGAGTCTATCTTCCATGGGTCTCATCTTGGGGAGGGTTACCCCATCCCAAGGGCTCCCCCATATGTATAGTATAGAGAATCTGACTGCCAGCCAAGGGACAGTCTGGATAGAATTTGTTTGGGAGCCCAATTCTACCATTGGCTTGAGATGCTGGACCCTATCACTGAAAGCACTGGAATGCTTCTCTGCTGTGTACTTTCTGCCATGTCAGTTATGACCAATAAAGCTTATGCTATAGCAATAATGTGTGTTAGCGTCTGGCTCCGAAAAACAACTGAAGAGTTCTGGAACTATACCTAGTTCTGGGATAAGACACCCTGAATTCTCAAACTTGAGCAAATCAAAGCAGACATGGGGGACAAGTATAGCATCACATTTGAATCCAGATGGAAGTAGGCACGTAGTATGCTAACAGAGGATTAATGGAGCAGTACTTACTCCAACTCCCATTCTCTCTTCTCATGACTTCCAGAAAGGTAGTTTTCTGAAGTCTGTCTCTTGGAAGTAAGTGTGATAATGGGGTTTCCCATTATCTAGACTTAGCTAAAGGGGGACACTTCCCTCTTCAGGTAAACCAAGGGTTAATAAGGTGTTGGGATTAGATTACATTTTAGTGTGTGGTCAGCATCATAGGTCATGTGGGTCAGCATCATAGGTCACAGGGTGAGACTTGACCAATCAAAAAGGAAAGAGGTGAGCATCTTCAGGATGCTTCCAGATGCTTCCAAGGAGAAGTTATAAAACTTCTTGCGAGGCCATGTGGCTGAGAGATAACAAAGAGACAACAACCAAGGAACCTCCTGGAGGGGGGTTCTGTGCCAGTAGCAGGCTGCAGGCCTAGCCTTGCCTCCTGGCCCTTCCTCTTAGAACATCTAAGCTATGAACATCTGTGAGTACTAGAACTAGTTATCTAGTTGTGTTAGGGACTTTTCTGTTATTTTGGAGCTGGCTGATCTAAAGAATGTATCTGTGCTTTCATATCTGTTCTTTTTGTAACTACTTGTAACTAAGCATGCCTGGGAGGGGGGAGCCTTCCATGTGTGTTATTTGCCTTGTTCATTTGCATACCTTTAATAAATACTTTCTGTAAAAGACCCTGTTTCTCTCCTTCCCACGCCAACGCTAGATAGACTGGGGGAAAAGGAAGATCCCTAAGCTTAGGGATTGACATGTACTGGACAGTGTCCCATTGTACTGTCCAGGTATTCAGAATTCAATGGGTGGTGGCAGCAAAGATTAATTAACAGCTAAAATTAATAACAGGCTGGAATATATACATCATAACAGGCTGGAATCAACATCTCCAGTATCACATGGTGACCTTTCCAGCTTCACAGTAAGCTACCAAGTATTCACAACTGCTTTCAAAGTTGTTATGTCCTGCTTCCAGAACATGGACTCTGACTCAAGAGTCTGAAATAGGGGACATGCCAGGATCTGCTGTACAGGAAGAGGTTACAGTGCCACAAATAGAAAGGGGGCAGTGCCAGCTCCAGTAGAGTCATGCCTCTTCAGACGCAGAAGAGCATTTACCTGTACTCACCTTTGCAGAGCGCAGACAGGAAAGAGAAAACCAGCATTACTCTCTCAGAATTTATAAGCAGCAACAATTAATCAAGCAACAGCTGCACTACATTTCACACCTATATAGCTGCCACACTTTCCTTCCAGCAGTTGTCAGAGCTTATCTGACCTTCTACCCTGCCAAATGCCTTGCTGAATACTCTGATTGACCTTGGACGCCTTGCAACCCTATTGGACTTTATTTATGACCGTGTGCTTACTGCCTGGAAGTAAGTAATGAGCTGGGAACTATTCAGTTTGTCTTGATTGAATTATCAGCTGTGCCACTGGGACTGAGATAGGACAAAAGTGAAGCCTATTGAATCATAGGAAGCCAGGATGCTTCTGACAAAGAGAAATGATCTCCCTTCCTGAAATATCAAACTCTTTCCCACTTCCTCTCACCTCTGGGCCTGAATGAACCTTTTCACCAGTGCCATCTTGCTGTGTAGGAATGTGAGTCTGTTCTCTTGCTCAACAGGGCTTCTTGTCTTTGCCTTCGACAGGCATTTGTACGCCTCTGTCAAGGCTCCCAGGGCCTTCTCATAATTTCGGTACTCATCCACCTCCACCTAGAGGGAAAAGGAAATGTGTTGGGCTTGTGTAATTTCATATTCAGCTAAAACTGTTTACCCAAGGAGCATCTGCACACCTGAGCACAAGCATCATAAAAACCAGCTAGGAGGTCGAGAGCTCTCCCTTTGGTATAAAAACTGACGATGTTTTTCATAATCTCTGGGTCCTTGCGCCAGTCCAAAGATTGGAGATAATTGGCAGCCATAATGTAAATCTCCCTTTGCCTTGAGACGTGAGCAAAAAACACAATCTTTTCTGTGTCTCCAGATTTCAGCAGTGCTCTCATTGCCTGCAAACAAAGGAAGAGTACTGGTCACTACAGATCAAAGCAAGCAGCAGGAAACCAGACAGAAATGAGGAAGAAGGAAAAATCTGCAGAATCGTGCATGTTTCAATTTGTTTTCCAGCATATGTCTCCAGTTGCCAAACTTTTGAGCTGCTGAAAAGAATGGGTTGCTTACCTGTAACTGTGGTTCTTCGAGTGGTCATCTGTGAACTCACACAAATGGGTTTTGCGCCTGCGCAGAAATAGCATTCAAAACTTTCTAGAGCCTACCATTGGTGTTTTGGTGGTTGACCCGTCCCCATCCCTCAGGGTATATAAGCCCCCACTCCATGTAACGGTCAGTTCCGTCACAGCACGTCTGACAGCAACAGAACCACTGCACAGCAGGACATATGAGGAGAGAAGGGAGGGGTTGTGTGAGTTCACAGATGACCACTCAAAGAACCACAGTTACAGGTAAGCAACCTGTTCTTCTTCGTAGTCTCTGTGACTCAACACAAATGGGAGACTAGCAAGTTGACCAGAAAGGATGGAAGGGATGTCATGCTGCTGAAAAAGCACTTATGTCAATTTCCGGTTCCCCATTTTCCTTTCCTTTCCCCCTTCCTTTTTTTTTTTTTTAGTCAGCACCAACATGTAAGATAATAAATAACATCTATTAATAAAACAGACAATATTGTCTCCTTCTTCCCACAGAGGAAAACAATACAGCTCTCCCAAAACATGCATCATTCCTAGAATGGTTATCAACTCTATAATGATTGATAAATGTATGAGGTTGAGACCAGGTAGCTGCTTTGAAGACTTTATAAAGAGATACCCCGTGCAAAAAGGCTGCAGAAGCTGCCATAGATCTTGTGGAATGAATGGAATCAGGGAGTTTCTTTTTTGCTAGTTCATAAGACAGTGGTTCTCAACCTGTGGGTCGCGACCCCTTTGGGGGTCGAACGACCCTTTCACAGGGGTCACCTAAGACCATCGGAAAATACATATTTCCGATGGTCTCAGGCTCCATTCTCTCCTAGGTGGTGTGCTCGCGTCCTCCTGCCCCCTTTGGTGGGAGCGTGTGCGGCCACAGCGTCACCACAGCAGGAGTGGTGGTGCACAAGCGTGAACTACGCGCTCGCGTCCTCCTTCTCCCTGTTCAGAAGGGACTGAAATCGCTCCCCTTCTCCGCTACCGGGAGAACCTCCCGTCTGACGGGCCAGCTTGGGGGGGGCGGCTGCAGCATGGGGGGCAGGCCATGGAGAGGGGCACTGCGGAAGGGCCAGGCGACCGCAAGGCGGCGCTTTTTCGGGGGGGCAAGCTGCGTCCGGCACAAAAGACAAAGGCCAGGGTCGACACTCTGGAAACTTTTCCCACACTGCCCCCCCAGCGGAAATGAGAGTGAAGCAGAAGCAGAGCCCGGGGGGGGTTCTCAGAGTTTTTTCCCGGGGGAGACGCGCGGTTCGTCTTTCCCTCCCTGCCCGCCCCCCCCGTTCCTGGCCGATGAGGTGGCCTTTGCCTGGGGGGAGGCATTGTAAATAATAAATAAATAATTTTATGGTTGGGGGTCACCACAACATGAGGAACTGTATTAAAGGGTCGCGGCATTAGGAAGGTTGAGAACCACTGTCATAAGATAACTTAATGGTGGAAACCACTCATTTAGAGAGCCTTTGAGTGATACTGGATTACCCTGTTTAGATACTGAATAACAAACAAACAACTTATTTGAATTTCTAATTGAAGAAGTGCGTTGAACATGAAACGTCAATGCCCTTCTGACATCCAGAGAATGCAGAGTTTTCTCCATGTCTGAAGCAGGATTTTGCATGAAAGCTGGTAATAATATATCTTGGTTCAGATGGAAATATGACACTACTTTCGGCAAGAAAGTTATGTCCGGTCTTAACACCACCTTATCTTTGTGGAATTGCAAATAAGGAGGATCAACCCTGAGTGCACACAGTTCATTAGCCCTCCTTGCAGATGTTATTGCAACCAAAAAGGCAGTTTTCCATGCGAGCAGTCACATGCCACAGGTTGCCATAGGCTTGAAGGGCCTACCAGCCAGGTGTTTCAGCACCAAATTCAAGTTATATCCTGAGAGAGGTGGTTGGATTGGAGGATGTAACTGTTTATAGCCTTGGGTAAACCTCTTAATCAGGGGGTCCAAAAAACAAGATGTTTTACCCTGTCTTTGAAAATTACATGAAATTGCGGCCAAATAACATTTCATTGAGGATAAAGAAAAACCCTGAATCGACAACTCTGCTAGAAAGGACAAGACATGCACATTGTCACAATCTGTAGGGGAAACACGATGTCATTTCAAGTAATCACAGAATTTACCCCACTTATACGCATAAGACTTCAACATTGAGGGCTTATGCACAGCCAACATGATACATCTTATGGCATCAGGTAGGCTATCTATTACAGTAGATTCCATGCGGTCAAGTACAGAGTTTGAACGTTGGGGTGGTAGACGGTACTGTTGTGAATGCTGAGCAGATCTTCTCTGCACGGCAGCAGTCGGTACCTCCCCTGCGATAACTGAAGGAGACTGGCAAACCATGGTTGCCTTGGCCACCATGGTGTTACAAGTATCGCCTTTGCTTTGCTTTTGGTGAATTTTGGCAATCACCTTCGTTATCAAAGGAAATGGTGGGAATGCATAGACCCTCGGTCCCGTCCAATTGAACATCAACGTTCTCTTCAGAAATGGCTGGTATCAACGGTATCGGTATTGCTGTTGATATGTCGACACCAGGAACCTGTACTTCTTGGCCGTTGAACACATTTTCTGGGCATGTTCCAGCTTTTCGTCAGTACCAGCATTGAACAACCCTAGAGCAGCAAAGGGTAGGTCTTCAATCATCATGGTTTGCTGAGACAACCCAGAAGAGTGAAGCCATGCATGCCATCGGATCGCTATGGCACCCTCCACAGCTTTACTACTACAGTCTGTGATGTGTTTAGCTGTAGTGATTTGTTGAGATGACAAACAGTAAGCTATGGAGGGATTGGTGGATGATGGGAGCCACGCAAAAACCGCGATAGCACTTCCCTCCTGCACTGACCACTGGCAAAAACAGCTTACCAGAGTCAAGTGTTTCAAAAACCACCGTATAGCAGAGACTGTCCACACAGCTTAGAAGTGTGCCCAGCAGAGTATAAGCATTAGCAGCAAATG
This sequence comes from Ctenosaura bakeri, assembly GCA_948474755.1. Lineage (NCBI taxonomy): Eukaryota > Metazoa > Chordata > Lepidosauria > Squamata > Iguanidae > Ctenosaura > Ctenosaura bakeri. The sequence goes on along the minus strand of CAOLHI010003913.1, from coordinate 80,394 downwards.
CTCTGAAGCCACAAAATACGCCCACACCTTCTTATCTTCCAACAGGAGGCTTTTACTTTCCAGTTACGATACATACATATATACAGTACTCCAACGAATTTTCAGCATCCCACAGCAAGTGAAGATAAGCATCCAACATAGCCTCCAGCTGCTCCATCCGACAATCGAGAGGGCACAGTTGGCTAGAACACACCCCCTTATATACATACATTTCTGATGCAACTCTAGTCAACTTTGCATGTTCCCATGTATGATGCAACCCTCTGCCCTGGTTACACATTACAATGTCTCAGCAAGAGTTACATGGGATTACATCATTCACTGTTATTCCCACGTGCAAACTTCAATGTGCACCATATATATTTTATTTGGACTACAGGTCATGTCCAACCTTTCCTCACATAAGCCTAACCATATAATGCAGTGGCAGTCTTCTTTTTGGTACCAGGAAGCATTTCCAGATAGGGTTTGATTCTGCCCCACAGGAACTGCTGGTATGCGCCCATGCAAGTGGCATAATTTGAAATCCTAAACAGCAAGGCTGCATTCAAATAGGATTTCTTACTCTCCGAGGCAGCATATTCCACTGCCGGACAGCCCTGACTGTCAGGAAGTTCTTCCTAAGATTCAGGTGGAATCTCCTTTCCAACAACTTGAATCCATTGCTCCTTGTCCTGGTCTCTGGAGCAGCAGAAAACAAGCCCTCTCCTTCCTCTACGTGGCATCCCTTCAAATATTTAAACATGGCTATCATGTGCCCTCTTAACCTTCTCTTCTGCAGACTAAACATTCCCAGCTCTCTAAGTCTATCCTCATAGGGCATGGCTTCCAGGCCTCTCACCATTTTGGTCGCCCTCCTCTGGACCTGCTCCAGCTTGTCAATATCCTTCTTGAATTGGGGTGCCCAGAACTGGACACAGTATTCAAGATGGGGTCTAACCAAAGCAGAGTAGAGCGGTATCAGTACCTCCCTCAATCTAGACACCATACTCCTATTGATGCATCCAAGAATTGCATTGGCTTTCTTGGCTGCCGCATCACACTGCTGACTCATGTTCAGCTTGTGGTCTATGAAGACTCCTAGATCCCTTTCACACGTACTGCTATCCAGCCACGTGTCCCTCATCCTATATTTCTGTATTCCACTCTTTCTACCTAAGTGTAGGACCTTATACTTCTCTCTGTTGAATTTCATTTTGTTCGCCTTGGCCCAGCTCTCCAATCTATCCAGGTCATTTTGAATTTTGATCCTGTCTTCAGGCATATTAGCAACTCCTCCCAATTTGGTACCATCTGCAAATTTGATGAGCATGCCCTCTATTCCTTCATCCAAGTCATTGATAAAAATGTTGAACAGCACTGGGCCCAGGACAGAACCCTGTGACACCCCGCTAGTCACTTCTCTCCAGGATGAAAAGCAGCCATTCGTGATCACCCTTTGGGTTCGGTCGGTCAACCAATTACAAATCCAAATAACAGTAGCCCTGTCCAGCCCACATTTTACTAGCTTCGTTGCAAGAATGTCATGGGGAACTTTGTCAAAGGCCTTACTGAAATCGAGATATGCTACATCCACAGCATTCCCTTCATGTATCAAGCTAGTAACTCTTATCATAAAAAGAGATAACCATGTCAACTATGATTTTTTCACTGTCTGGAACAGATATGGAAGTGGCGCAATTATAGACAGTACCAGAGCACGGTCCTGCAAATCTTGGAAGATCGGGTCTTTCAGATCCTCCTTGTGATCCTCAATTTGCAAGTTCAACAATCTGGCCATTCAAAGAACAAGGTCCGAAAACAATCGCACATCATCAGTAGGTGAAATCCTCTCAGCGGTGAAGACTAAGTTGGACTTGACATCTAGTCCATGGGACACTGCCAAAGATGCCGCGGATGGTACAGATGATGATCGAATCCAATGACTTTGAGGGGACATAACAATAGATTCTCTCCTCCTTCCCTCTAGGAAGTGTCCTTGATGCCTATCACTTGTGGCTCTATCCCGCCTGGTGGACTTAGATGTGTGGCCAGAAGACGCTATCACTCGCCGACATGGAGGAGTCTTCGACAAAGAATGATAACGGCAGGTGACATGAAGATATTGGTCATCAGGAACATCTTGATATCAACAATGTTCAAATCGCTCCAAATCATACATATACGGGGACATATCCCTCGAATCATACAAAACATTGTCATGGTGTTGACAGGAAGATCTTTCCCTATAATGTCGATACCGATATGCTGATCGATTGATCGTCCCAGTAGGCAGACCTAGGGGGCAAAGGCGGAGTACGCCGAAGCATTCTGGACCACTCAGCCAAAGATCTTTTGTGCCCAGAAGGTCTTACAACAGGGGACAGCATTCTGTGGTCTGAAGGTGACCCAACAGAAATCTGAGGGGAGGTTTCTAATATCTCTCCCTCTGAGCCAATACACACTTCCTTGATGTCTTCAGAAGGTATAACATCTTGGGATCCCTGATGCTGAGGGGGCCATGCGTCCTCTGAGGGAGACCCTTAAGAAGTTGCCTTCCTCTCCAGAGATGAACAATGTGCCTTAAGTTTATCCTTCCTCCTGTGCCTCTTAACTTCTGTCGAAGCAGCCTCTTTATCCTTCCTCTTCTGATCCTTCTCCGTCCTAGGCAATTCGGTACTAGGTGGAGGGGAAGGGCAGTCTCGACGGTCATCAGCATTACCAGACAAAGCCTGACCTCGAGGCCTTGATGTCGAGCGAGATCTTGGTCTTGACGACAGTCCCGACACATTTCATCGCAAAGTGGAGGATGAGGTAGAATGGGTTAGACTGGATGGTAAGTGAGTAGATTCAGCCTGCTTGGGCAGTTCTGAAGCAGTCAGCACATTCTCCTACAATAGGATCTTCAGCTGAGTGGCCCTATTGCGATGAGTTTGCGGAGTAAATAGCTGACAATGACGACAAGCTCTCATGTTGTGGCCCTCACCTAAACAAAGGAGGCACTTTGAGTGTCCGTTCTTATTAGGTATTTTACCTCCACACGTCAAGCAATGCTTAAATACAGCTGTTGCCATACAACTTGCTGAACAACACAATCCAAAAGAATAATCCAAGTCCAATCCGATCCGAAGCTGAAACACCCAGTCCAAAACGCCAGAAATTAGGGAAAAATCCCACTCACACGCTGCACACACGGCGGATAAAAAGGAACTGACTGTTACATGAGGCAGGGGCTTATATACCCTGAGGGGACACGGGGATGCGTCAACCACCAAAACACCAACGGTAGGCTCTAGAAGGTTCCAAATGCTGTTTCTGCGTGGGCACGAAACCCATTTGTGTGAGTCACAGAGACCACGAAGAAGAATCAGTAAGCAGGTTGTTTGGGGCTTTATTTTTGGTAACTAACATGATGAATGGGTCTGTAAACTAACAGGAAGGGCAGTGATATACGTTCTACATCCTAGTCTTTCCAGATGACAAGTTATAGCATTGTGCACTACCTGCATCTTCCAGGCCATCCTCAATGGCAGCTCTGTCTAGACTGCATTACAGTAAATGTATGACAGCACAGATGACTGGGGAATGTCTGCTGTTTGTTTCTAAGGACTATTTGGTGGGGACGAGCAACATGTTCAGGCCACACGCTCTGCTTTTAAGTTACCCAGAGGCGTATGGCTAATCAGTATAAGAACTAGAATGTCGAATCAGATGAACTGCTTTGTCTGATCCAGCAGAGCTCTTCATTTTCTCCTTATGCTTTGTTCATCAACCTTTAACTACCAACAGAGTTTCACAAGTTCTTTACTAGCAACAGCTCACTGTATCCCTGAAGGCTGGCAGTCAAGCCCATGGCTCATACATGCCTTTCACCCCTCCTAATAGCCAAGGCAAGTTGGTGTGGAAAATCCTGTCTGTCCATGGAACACTTACTTTCAACTTGTTTCCTGCTTGAGTGTATTTCTTGGTGGCCATATGGTAGTTGCCCTGCCGCATACAACAGTCAGCTATCTGCTCCAAGAGCTCCTGCCGGGAGTCCTCTGAAAGCTCCTTGGAATCCTTTGAAATTGTCATTTTTTCAGCCATCTCCTCAGTGATTGTCAGGTTCTGTGCCAAGCAAAGTTGTAGGGCATCCTGGTACTGTGGAAGAGAAAGCAAGAGATAGACAGAGAGAGAGTGAAGAAAGAAGGAGGGATGGAGGGAGGGAAGGAAGGAGTTCCTATAATGATGGAGTAGGGAGAAGGAGGAATTAGCAGAAAAAAAACCACCTGCTATGAAAGAGCTTTTTCTACCTTTGAAGTTGATTTTATCTGTACTGTGCCCAAAAGTATTCATTAGGAATAAAGGAGGAAATGCCTGTGAAGAGGAGCCTGACTTCCAAGCCTATATGAGCATCCTTTTGTTCCAAAATGAAACAAAAAGTATAAGGAAGGCACCTAAGGACTTGAAAGTCAAGGAGAACAAACAAGCAAGAAAATCTACCTTTCATAGTTTTAAGCTGTGAATTTCAGACACATCTGTGCATTCCTATTTGAGCAGAAATATGTGGACAGTGTGGGTAATCTCCTTTCTCCACTTCCATCAAGGGCTGCTATTTAACGAAACATCTTCAGTCACAACAGATGGCATGTGCTGACACTTGAATCATGCAGAGAAGCTGGATGGGTGTGGGTGTGAGAAGGGTAATCATGCATCCTGACACCAAGGTAGTTTGGATTCTGAAGAACGTTCACAAATCTAACAGTGGTTCCCTTTGATTTTTTAAAGTCCTTGGGGTCTTTAATCTTTTTAATTAAAGAAAAAAGTGAGAAAAAAGACTGAGTCCTTCACTGCAAAAAATATTCAAAATTTGAAAGAATTGTTCTGTTATTTATCATGACAATGTTTCAGAAGTAACAGAAGACGAGTTGACTCAGAAAGAGTACATAACTTTACCCCTGCCTTGATGCTTTAGGCATATGGCTGCTAAAATGGTTGCCATGCTTGAAGTACAAAGAATAAATTTGCTGGAGGCTCTGAGAACGTTCACTAAAAGTAATACCTAATTTAGGGATTTTGACGACAATGATTTGAGCATGAATTAAGTTGTCCTTTGTTGAAATAATATAAATGATACAAGTTACCTTTTTGGCAGCCAGCAACAGTTCAACAGCCTTCTCATACTGGCAATGCTCAATGTAGAAGTCAGAACAACGAGCCAGCAGAGCTGGGTCAGACTTCTCATCTAAATCCTCTGCAATAAGCTGCAGGGCTGCAAACTGCTGTGTTGTAAATGCCAGCTCCAGGGCTTTGGACAAGTGTCCTGCCTGTAACAGAAAAGAAAAAAAGGTTTTAGTTTCCATAGCATTGCAATTAGGGCTGGGTAAATGGCACATTGGAGACTTACTATGAAAGGCCATTCTAGTCAAGTAGAAAGAGCTGTCCAAGCATGGATGGATGCTAACTCCTGTCACCACCCAAGTGAGGCAAAGGATCAATGTATTCTTAAGTAAAGCCTTTTTTATTGGATCCCTTGCTCCTCCTTCAGTTCTATTCCCAGCTGAGAAAAACAGGAATGTAAGAAGAGAGTTCCTGTGAGAGTAGGAAAAAAGGGAGAACACTTGCCACCATAGGAATAAAAGGAACAGTAGATTGGCCCTAGATTTGAGGATCTGCATTCCAATGCTTTAGCTAGATGGATCTTCTGGCAATTGCAGAAGCAGCTTTGGAATGTGAATCCCACTGTGAAACCTCTCCATTAAGGTCCTTTTCCTAGTACAAATCAGTTCAGTAAGGCTGCTCTCAGAGCTAGCCTCCGTTTCATTCCAAGTTAATACAGACCCCACTTCCTTCTAGCTAGAAAAAAGGAGTCCCAGGTGGCATTTGTCACAAAGGCTAGACACTTGTAGATTTTAAGAAGGGCTTTCTGTGAGGACTTAACATCTAGGTCTTGGTTATTAGGAATGTCCTAATTCTACAGCACTGTTGCTCTGAAAATCAGAGAAACTGTGGAGGAGATGTGAATAGAAAGAGCAACGTCTTCATGTCAGGATTTAAGAGCTTAGTGTTACCGCAGTTGCTAGCCCAAAGTGATATCTAATATTTGTGGGATATTAGATATCACTTTGATATCAATAATTCGGCCTTCTTTACCTATTCCTCTCCATGTGCTGTGAGACAAGCTCGCAGACAGGCATGGCCGCTAATCGCTGTAATATTCCACACAAATACAGGCAGGCCAGAAATAGCTGTCCCGCCGCTTCAGGAGACTCCAAGGCAAGTACCCTATTATGTATGCACGCTACTTACAAAGAACTCCCTGCCCCGAGCAGGCAGCTTGATTAGACGAATACTCATCTGTCAAGCACTCTGCGTTTGCATACTGGCTACTCTATTGTTAATTCGGACTTAACTCAATCATGCTAAATTCTGACCTTTCGGAGGCTTTGTCTTCAGCCCGAAACTCATTGTTTTCCCCAAGTGCAGACTAGCCTACAGCCACATTTTCCCCTATAAGAACCCCTGACTTTGAGAGCTTCTTCGGATTGCTCCCGACTTCCATCCCGTCTTGCTGCAGCTTTGCTTGGCGAGCCTTCCCCTCAGTCCCATGTACTGAGAACTTCATCTCTACGAACTTCTGCTGTAAACTACCCAGGCTTCAGGACAGGTGTAGTATTACCCAAACCAACAACTCCTCTAAAAATCCCTCTATCCCACTCCAACCTTTATTTCTCTAGTTATCTGTGTGAGTGTGCTGCATACACTGTTTGATTGTATTTTAATAAAAACAACAATTATTATTTCACTTCTGTTTGCTCCTTGACTTGGCCTGACCCGTAGACATTGAGTAAAATCTTGCTCTGTTGCCCTGCCTCTCGTATTGCTAGCTTGCGGTCTTTGACTCATTTCCCCAACTTGTATTATTTGGAGCGCACTTAGGTGTCCCTCACGGGACCCCCAGAAATCAGGGTAACATTACTCTGCTCTTTTCTCATTAGGATTCTTTAGGGTCCTCTTCATAGGGGGCTAAAGTTTCTAACAGAAGTTAGAAGAGCCGAAATAGGACCATTCACAAAAGGACCATTGTGGAGATCCATGGCCTCAGATTAAAGGATGTATAATTTCTGTAACCTTTTTCCATCTTTTGTGGGAATATCCCACTCAGATCTTACCAGTTCATTGAAATCAGCTGGAAATGAAGTGATGTGTGAAGGAAGATTTAGGCTTAGGAAGCATGGTGGCTCTACGTACAGTACAATCTAGAGGGAAAGATGCTGATGTAGAAAGAGTATCAGATTGAATGCCTGTTACTGCCTTACATAAAATAGGAATAAAATTATCTGAATTAAATCTGTCTTTCTGTTTGGGTCTTCCTGTTACCCTGAATTAGTCCTGTTCTTCTATTTTATATATGTTTCTGAGAGAGAATGACTGGATATGTTGCATCTTGTCTCTAAGGGGAGCTTGATGAACAAGGGAGGAAAAAGCCCCTGTGAAAAGTAAGGAGGCTGAATCCACATCTGAGGAATGTATGGCATCCACATTCGCAGTCTGATGGAGACATAAATACTGGATCTGCCTGTAGGATTCCTCCTTGGAGTAAATACTGGACCTGCCTGTAGGATTCCTCCTTGGAGGAACTGGAAGAGTCGGGTGGGGGAGTGAAAAGGAACTCTGAATTTTTTAGTTGAATTTCATTCATAGTGGTTCAACCTCCTAAATTCATTGGCTGCCATGAAAAAAATGTTAGATCCAAAAGTTCTGGTCAAAATATGCTATAGAGACTAGGAAAAGGTAGCGGAAAAGGTAGGAAGACATAATTGCTTTGCTGAAAATGTCATTATCTTTTCCATGGCTCTCAAAATGTGTGCCATGATCCAAGCAGGCACATGGGAACAACTTTTGGGTAGGCATTTTGGGTCTCACACCTCTCACGGTCACTACAGAAGAAGCCATGGAGGCACTAGGAATTTTCTGGAGAAGAGGTGGTTATGGTAGAAAGGTTGGCTTCATCCCCTTCTGAATCTGCTTGTTGGAGAATTGAAGCAATCTCTGGAGCTTCAGCCATATCAATGTCTGAGATAGAGCTAAGATCCACTTTGGTTCGGCTAAAGTCTGCTGCTGTTAAGGAGTCCTGTTAGCACAGTGGTTAAATGCTGGTACTGCAACCACAAGGTTGTGAGTTCGATCCTGCTGGGCTCCAAGGTTGACTTAGCCTTCCATCCTTCCGCAGGTTGGTAAAACGAGTACCCAGTTTGTTGGGGGCAATTAGCTAACACATTGTAAGTTGCTTAGAGAGCACTTAGCTGATAAGCGGTATAGAAATATACATGCTATTGCTATTAAATCAACTGCAGTGGAGCATGTAGCTGCAGAAGAAGTGGCTGTGGTGATGGGGTTTCCTGGCAGGTGCATGTCTTTACAGCTCCCAGTGGAAGCATTTCAAAATTCATGGATGTCCCTGATTGTATGGATGTGTTTCAGGGCTGTGGAGCTCCATGAAATGGAGTTGCTTTTGGAGGCTTTAGGTTTAACTTTTCCCATCACAAAACCAGATAAAAGAAGAAAGGAAACACATGGGGGCAGGAATCAGGAGGGCCTACTGAAATAAGGTAACAGTTTGTTTTAAAAAAATAGAGGGAGGGATCTAATATAGGTCAGGAGAAGGAAGAAAAAAGAAATATAAAAGACAAGAGAAAGCAGAGGAGAGGGGATACAATCTTTTCTGGGCTAGGTAAGCCCTCCCCCCAAAACAAATGGAAAGAAGAGCCAGGGATCCAACAGAAAAGGCTTTATTTAAAAACACATGATCTCTTGCCTCACCTGGGTAGCAACAGGAATTAACCCAAGCTTTGATGGCTCGTTCTCTATGTTAAATAACAGCCAGCTAGCCATGCTCACTGGGGGGATTTGTAGTAAAAAAATAATTTTTCCAAAGTCTGACTGCAACCTGCCAAATAGTCACAAGAAAGAACATTGGCAGAAGTCTGAATGGAGAAATCAATTGTTATGCATGCCTGAGGATGCTCTTGTTTATTATAGTTCAGTTCCCCCTAAGGACTTACCTTGTGGTAAAGCATTACTGCTCTGTCCATTTGTTCCCCTCTTCCTTCATAATAGCGTGCTGCTTCAATCATGTCTTCTGGAGAACTGAGAAGAGCTAGATTCATCAGCTGGTCATCCAGATTATTTTCCTATTCAAAATACCAAGAAGCACCTTTAAGTAAATATTAGTTGTGGAAATTTTACAGAGCTCCTTTACCCACACTTAAGCTGACAATGGTCAGCATCCTATTGGTGGCATATGGTGCTATTTGGTTGCAGAAACCTTTTTGAACGTTGGCATTCAGTACTTCATTCCGCAACACCTTCTTACAGCCAAAACACAACAGCATTTTCCCAGCCACTGATCAAGGAGAATCCTGGGGGCACTTGAGCTCTTGAGCATCCAACAGTGAAGTAGAAGTCTTTGCCCCCTGTGCACTGCCTTTGCCCCTGAAGTGCTCAAGAGCAACCAGACAGCAAATGGATAGCTTTTAGCACCCTGACTCATGGCTGGGGAGATGGAAGTACTGGGGCGAGTCCCTCAGCTGTTTCTCTGCACTTGAAGTACGAACTGCAATACAGTGAATATCCTCCATCCCTTCACCTAATACTCTGTTAGTATGTTACACTACCCATTTCTGCAGGACAACCTTCCAGCTAAAGTTTTCATAAAGAAGAACTGCCACTCCTGGAAGCTTCTTAGAAGAGCAATTCTTTTCTAAGGTGTACAAGTGTTGGGAAGTGGAACTGAACTAGTTCCAGACTGAACAGCAGTGCCACTCATGCTCTTAAGTTATTAAACCATGCAGCTCAGAGACGTGAGTAATGATTGGTGAGCCATCTGTACCTTACACAATCGGATAGCATTGTTAAAAGCTTGGGCTCTGGTATAGAAGTGTACAGCTTGTTTGATGTCATCGTGGCTCTCGTACTGACGGGCAACATGATATGAAGCTGCCCAGTTACCTGTTGCGTTTGCAATATCAGCTGCCTGGAATGAAATAAGAGAGACAAATAAACTATTATATTTTTCATAGATTAAACCAGAAGACGATTGCCTGTGCTAGAGAAACCTCAAAGAAGCAAATTTACCTTCTGGATGTTACCCAGGAAACAGTGAATACGGGCCATGGAAAAATAATCCTGAGCCAGTTCATAATATTTCAAAGCTGCTTCCATATCTGCCTGACCTTCCAGGTACTGTGCCCACCACTTCCACAAATCCCTGGAAAATGAAGGATATTCTGTTAAATCAATTCAATAAAAATTCTCCAAGGTGACTGAGCATAGCTATGGGTTTTTGGAACAGCTCTTAAAAAGAAAAAAAAATTAACACATCTAAAAACTGTATTAGCAATCAATGTGAATTAACAGTCAGAATTGTATCTTTATTCCACATTCTCTGTTCTACCACCTAAGTCTTTCACAAAGATTTTGAAGAACATTGGGCCTAGGATAGAACCATGAAGCACTGCATTAGTCACTTCTCTCCAGTTTGAAGATGAACCAATGATGAGCCTTCTTTGGGTTTGTCCCATTAATCAACTACAAATCTACTCAACAGGAGCATAGTCTAGCCCACATTTTACCAGCTTACCACAGGAACCTCGTGAAAAGCCTTACTGAAAACAATATACCACATCCACAACATTCCTTTTATATTCCAAGCTTTTAGTTTTATCAGAAAAAAAAAGGCAAGATTAGCCTAGCATGACTTGTTCCTGAGAAACCCATGCTGGCTCTTAGTAATCACAGCATTCCTTTTCAGTGCTCACAAACTAATTAATAATCTTTCCTGGTACAGATGTCAAGCTGACTGGTCAAGAGTTGCTCAGGTCTTTCTTTTTTTTTCCTTTTAAAGACAGGGACAACATTTGCCCTCTTCCAGTGTACGATGATCTCTCCCCTTCTCCAAGATGTCTCACAGATTATTGACAGAGGCTCTGAAATTATGTCTGCAAAGTCCTTTGCATCCCTTGCATGCAGTTTACCTGTCGCTGTAGACTTAATTTAGAGGACCTGAGTATTCCTGCCCTTCTTTACCTATACTCCTTAAAGCATAATTGGTTCTACTTCAATCAGATAGAACATGGTTTGACTTTTGGGAGAAGACTGAAGTAAAATGGTGTTAAAAGGTTCTGCCATATCTTAGTCTTTCATTAGCATTTCATCATCTTCTCCACATACAGGGGCTACCATTTCCGTGTTCTTTCTCTTGCTCCAAAAATAGCCAAAAAACCCTTCTTTGTATTTTCAACCTCTTTAGGAAGCCTAAGCTGGGTCTGATCTTTACTTTTAAGACTTGATCCCTACTGGCTATTTGTATTTGAATGGTGTTTATATTCAATTACAACAGCTCCCCCACCCCTAAAAATGTTGCTGCTCAATGCCAAGTTGGTGAATGAGAAAACAGCCTTCATCCAGGATATGATCCTAGAGGAGCATGCTGATCTGGTCTGCATACAGAGACCTGACTGGATGAAGCTGGGGTGTGTGTGAATCTCTCCCAGCTTTGTCTGCCTATTCAGCTGCGGAGAAAGCCCAATGGACAGGGAGGTGGCAGGTGGAGTTGCAATGGTTTATCAGGACCCTATCTCCCTCACCAGGTCCTCTGTTCCACAAACTGCTGAGTTTGAGTGTTTTTGTTTTGTTTTCGTAACACTCAAACACTCAAACTCAGCAACAAAACTCAGTAACAAAAACATGTGGGGTTTAGACTCAATGGGATTTAAAGTCTCTGCAGGGGTGGGGGATCCTAAGATAGTCCATCCTGGAAGGTTTATTGATTCAGATCTTCTGAATGGCTCTTGGGGAGTTTTCTGTTGCCCTAGCAGGTGATCCAGGTGGGGGACACAATCACAAAATGTCATCTTCCAGAGTGAACCCAAGTGAATCCCCTGGTTTACTAGGGAGCTGGTAGAGATGAAACTATTGGGTTAGAGATTAGAGAATTGTTGATGAAAAACTCAATGCGAGTCCAACCGAACACTGGGTAGGCAACACTGGAAAGCCTATGGTGTCATGGATGGCAGCAAAGAAATCTTTCTTTTCTGCCAACATTGCATCTGCACGGTATCATCCAGTAGATCTATCTTTAGGGGTCACAGGCCTTTTATATTCTGTATTGTGCCTTTTATATTCCACAAGAACAGCAGATAGACTACCTGGCAGACCACTGTGAAGAATTTGGTTGATACTTTACAGGTACAGGTCCACTCCAATTTGGATGCTGTGGTTAATACAGGTCAAGAGGAGGCAAACACAGCTCTTGCTTATCCCATGTTATAGGATATATTTCAGTTTGTGCAACCTAAGGATGTGGACAAGATCCATGGAGAGGTGAAGGCCCATACATGCACACTAGACCAATGATCTTTCTGGCTTATGAAATCAGCCAGAAGGGGACTGGCTGAATGGGTAAGGGGAGTGGTGAATGCCCTACTGCAGCAAGGCAGAGTTCCAATCTATCTGAAATTGTGGTAAGGCCTTTATTAAAAAAAAAAACTGTCTAAACCCCATTGCACTAGATAATTATTGGGCACTCTTCAATATCTCTCTCTAGGATAAGGTTCTGGAGCATCTATTAGTTTTCCAGCTCCATGGGTTGTAAGATTCATCTCAGCCTGACTTCAGGAGTGGCTATGGGACTGAGAGAGTTTGGTTGCTTGGTGAATTCCTTATGTAGAGCACTGGATGGGAGAGCATATCCTGTTGGTTCTGCTGGAACTCTCAGTGGCTTTCAGTACCATCTGCCTATGGGATGGTACCTGGGGGCACTATTCTAGAGTGGTTCTATTCTTCTTGGAGGGGAAAACTCATTCTGGTTCTACCCCCTGGCATTGGCCTGCGGGGTACTCCAGGATTCAGTTTTTAATGCTGCATTGTTTAACATTTATATGAAACCACAGGTAGAGGTTATATGGAGTTCTGGAGTTCAGTGTCACCAGGATACTGATGATTCCCAACCCTATTTCTCCTTTCCAACTAACTCTAAGGAAGTTGTTTTGGTTTTAAATCAGCATCTGTTGCCAGTAATAAAATGGATGAGGACAAACAAATTAAAGCTGAATTCAGACAAGGCAGAGGTGCTTTTGGTAAGTCAGAAGACAGATCATGAAATAGAGACCCACCTGTGCTGGATGCAGTTATATCGCCCCTAGAATCTCAGGTTTGCAGCTTGGGCGCCTTCCTAGACTGATTTGAGTTTGGGTGTCCAGGTTTCAGCATTGGCTAGGAGTGCATTTGCACACTCAAAACTAGCAGCCGTGCCTGTTTCTTGAGATGTCAGATCTGGCCACAGTAACACATGCCTTGATTATATCCCAATTGGATTACTGTAACATGGTCTTGTCAGCAGTCTTTGGAAACCGTTCAGAAACTTCAGCATGTTGAAAATGCTATAACTAGACTGTTGACAAGGGATGATTACAGGAAATATATAACTCCCTATAACCTTTTCAAAGTTATGACCTTTAAAGCCCTATACAGCTTGGGTCCACACTATCTGAAAGACTATCTCCTTGTATGAACTTAGCTGAGGTTTAAAATCTTTGGGGGAAAGGCATTCCCTCGGTTCCATCACTGTCATAGGTGCATTTGGCGTGGACATGGGAAGAAGCCTTCTTGGTGGCTTGGTGGAATTTCTTTCTGCGGGAGGTTTGGCTGGCCCTCTCTCCGTTCCTCTTGTCGGCAGGTAAAGATCTTTTGGCTTACGATTTATGTGGCAAAAAGAGTTTTTAAAATGAGATGGGTTTTTTAAGTTTGCTTTTATCTATTTTTTTGCTGTGTTTTAATTGCATATTATATAGTTTTAATGTTGTATTTTAACTGTCATTTAATTCTTTGTAAACTTTCATATGAATAATTTTTTAAACTGTACCTTGTTTTTAAAATTTTTATAAGCTGACTAGGAAACTGTATAAGAAGAAAGGCAGGACATAAATAAAATAAAAAATAAAATAAAATAATCCTTTTTAGGGATTTTCCTTCTTCCATTTTTCATATATGTCATTTGAAGGTCAGTTGTGCAGGGATGGGGGGGCAATGGGGCGGTTTGCCCTGGGCAAAACATTTGGGGTATCCTGGCTCATAGCCACGCCCCTGTGCACCATGACCATACTCCCATGCACCTCAGCCACACCCCCATGTGCCACAGTCATGCCCCCACACACTACGGCTCTGCTCCTCCCGCACCCCCCTACACTCACTCCAAGCTCTGTCACTGTTGAAAATTCTTTATACAGTACATTCCTTCTGGTTTCTTTTAGACTCCTCCCACATTTCTTTCTATTTGGAATTGTTTGCAATTGTGCCTTCAATATCTTACCTTTAAGAAACCCTCATCTACCATGAATTCCCTTCCCCTTGATGTAACCTGGGTCCTGACTTAACAGTTGCTATTTCTATGCCCTATGAGGAGTGGCTTAGGGAGCTGGGTACGTTTAGTACGCAGAAGAGAAGGTTAAGAGTGAACATGATAGCTGTGTTTAAACATTTAAAGGGATGTCAGTCATGTCAAGGAGGGAGCAGGTTTGTTTTCTGCTGCTCCAGAGATTAGGACAAGGAGCAAGGGATTCAAGCTGTAGGAAAGGAGATTCCACTTGAATCTCAGGAAGGACTTCCTGATGGTCAGAGCTGTCTGGCAGTGGAATATGCTGCCTCGGAGTGTGGTGGAGTCTCCTTCTTTAGAGGTTTTTAAGCAGAGGCTGAATGGCCGTCTGTTGGGAATGCTTTGGTGTATGTTCCTGCATGGCAGGGGGTTGGACTGGATGGCCCCTGGGGTCTCGTCCAACTCTATGATTCTGTTCTATGATTCTATGATTCTGTATTGATATCTCACCTGCAGGGATTGTGCTGACAATACATTGAATTGAAAATTGAGTGGAAGCAAGTGTTTTAAAACTAGAATGCTCTATCCCAGTTCTAGTAGGTGCATTCCCAGCAGATGGACCTTGGTATGACCACCAAAGTCAATGGGCAACCTGTAGTTGGAGCAGGACTCATTTTGGCATGTGGAGGATGGTGGGGATACTCACTTATCTTTTTTCTTGTTGACGTAAGACTCCAAGGCCTGTAAATCTTCAGAAAGCATCCGTGGTACCTCAAATTTGTGTGTGTCTGATTTTTCATAGCTGCCAGTGGGGAAAAATATGTTAGACAAACCAAGGAAAAACAATTGTGTTTTAGGTAGCCTTTCAACGCTTAGAGGTAAGAACAATAGTACATATATTTCACTTTTGTATAGCAACCTTGAAAGCCAGCATGATGTGTAGTGGTTTGGATATTGGACTAGGACTCTGGAGTCCAGGTTTGAATCCATGAGCCACCAGCCATGAGCAAGCCACACTCTCTTATTCTCAGAGGAAGGCTATGACAAACCCATCTGAACAAAACTTGCCATGAAAACTCTGTGATAGGGTTGCCTTAGAGTTGCCATAAGTTGGAAATGACTTGAAGGCAAACTCAAAATCAAACAGTAACCCTCCTGAGATTGTTCATCATATTTTCAAACCCTTTACTGGCAAACAATTTCTATAAAATTGCTACAATCAAAATTATATTTACAGTGGACCAAGAATACATTTGTTAGTATTCATCTGGCATTATGGGGTTATAATCCAATGCATCTGGAAAGCATCAGGTTGAGAAGGCTACTCTGTTATACAGATTAGCATACAAGAAGCACATCTACTTTCCCCGTCAAATATTGACGAATATGGGGAAAAGAAAGAAGAGCTGTCATGAAGTAAATATCATCTATTTTTCTGGAAAAGCCATCAGTTTTGCTTCAAGTGCTTCTTGGAATTTTCATACTTTGAGCTGACCTGTAAAACACTTTCCAACCTACTTTTTCTAAAGGTCAAATAAGAAGTTTTTGTTGTTTGGTGCCAAAAACAAGGCAGAAATCTTTGTGATGGGCTGCAGTATATGATGGCACTACACTGTCCACAACCTTGAACCAGTCACATTTGGAGACAGAAGGGGAGTTCAGGGGAGTACAGTCTGACAAAATGGCAACACCAGAGATCAACCCATCATCCACAGAATCATTCATAATGGCAGGGCCACTAAACAAATATATTAAAGTTGTAAAGCTGCTATAATAGTAGATACAAGTGTCTCCCCCGCAACCCAAGATGCTGAATAGTATGGACTGCTGCAATAGCACTCCTTCACGGTCATCCATGCAATTGGGCTTGGACTCAGATTTAACATTTACTAAGCAAGTGCTTGATTGAGGTCAGCAGTAGCTTCCAAATGCTTGGCGTAATTGTAATAGGTGGTGCGCAGGTGGACACGGTCGTGAGCCTCAGCTACTTCTATGGCCTTCTGCCACTCGTCTGAAGCCTGGTAGAACTTGTTCAAGAGGTCATAGCACTTGCATTGCTTGTACAGTTGCTCAGCATCTTCCTGGAAGAAAGTATTGTCTGCATTATACAGCTTTTAAAAACAAAGAGAGTTTTCCCACACAAAATAAATGTCTATAGCATACACAGACAACACAGAAGACAGGAACTCAAAGGACAAATATGCAACAACAAATAGCATAATTAGAACAATCATCAAGTACATGATCCAAAAATACTTTCTTCAAATACCATTCTCAGTTGTGTCACAAGGAGAAAAAGGAAGCAGGCCCTCTTAATCAGCCCTGCTCTAAAACCAGCTTTGTTGCTGTTTAATTTCCATGTCATTGTGAATCATCCTAGAATATAAGAGCTTGGGAAAGTTCTTTTTTCTACCAGTGCAGTCACAGGGTTGTAGTTCCAAAAAGTAATATTTCCAAGCTTTGAATCTACAATAGATTAGTGTTTTTCAACCTAAGGTTCTCCAAATGCTTCAGACTTAGAAGCCCTAGCCAGCATGGCCAGTGGTCAAGGATTATGAGAATTGTAGTCAAAAACATCTGGAAGCCCCACGTTTGGGAACCACAACAATAGATAGTGAAAGGAAGTTCAGCAACACCCGAGCACATGCATAGGTGAATGAAAGAATGCAGCCACCAACTTTCCAACAAGGACACCTATAATGAGGTTGAGTGACTTTGCAGCATATCAGCTGCTAGTAATTTGATAAATGTTTCTTATACTTGTGGACACATGCAAGAATTTTTGGAGAGATAGCTAGTCAGGTTTGTGACCAAACCTCTTTCTCCTAATTCAGTTTCTTAGGAGTACTGTCCAGATTCACAAATCATAACTTAGTTCATTGCTGTCTGAAAAGGCTGCAATGTATTAGGAAAGAAACCCCTGTGATATAGCTGCAGTATAAAGGCAAGGATGTTTTATCCTCATACTGTGTTAGAAAATTATCTTCTATCAGGAAATTCTGTTCTGCTCACAAATGCTGAACACAGGGTAAACCAGAAGACTAACACCATTTCCACATGTCGTTACTGTCACGCGATGGGGAAAAACTAGCAGCAGTCCATGAGTCATGTTTTCACGTGTCATTGTTGGAGTCTTGTAGCCAGTGCTTCCCCACCTGTTGTGATTGTGGGATATTCGCTTAATGGAAAAAATCTGTTAGGCGTTCACAATTGTGCAATACTCCCATCACTGCTGGCCATGCGGAAGAGCCAAAAGCATGATCATGCACTTCCTTCCCTAGTGCAGCACAGGAAAAAGCAAAGTTGTGCTGCAGAAGGAAGGCGCATGTTGCTTGCGCTCCCTTCTTCAGGGAGCCAGCTGGGTGTGGAGGGGAGCATTCATGTCATGCTCCCTTCCCAGTAAAGGTGCTGCTGGGACCATGATGGGAGGACAACAGAAAAAGGTATGGTGCAGAAATGGTCTATGTTAGTTGTGTCGTTTTGAAAGGACTGATAATATACTTCTTATTTTTTTAAATTTTAAAAATTAATGTTATGAATATCAAATAAAAGAATTTAACCATACAAACTGGGATAGTATACAATTACAAAATAATGAGATACGGTAGTTATTTTGTCTCTCATTTCAAGATCTGAAACTGTGCATTCTGATATTGCCAAATAGCAAGAAATCTGACAAAAAAAATCTGAAGAATCATTGGAGTCGGCACAGCCCAGAATAGAAGCATTATGACTGAGACAGGATGTTTAAATAAAAATAAGGAAAGTACTAAAGCAATCTGACCTCCAGGTCACTTCATGAGGGAGGAGGCATCCGTAGGGCAAGGGCTGTTGCTCTAGGAAACTGCTCCGCTCTAACATGCTGGAAAAAAAGCTGCTTCTATCTTTGAAGCAATTTCCCAGAAGAAGCAAATGGAACTTGGAAAAAGCTGTCACCCTGGAGCAGGCCTTGAACTTTTAACACAGCATGAAAGCTATGTAGATTTAGATCCTGTTTCACAGGTATTTAAATTACCAGACTAGGACACTAAGTAATGAGAGGGAGGCAGAAGGTTCCTACAGTGCCTTAAGGTAGACTTTTGGGTATTTTACGAATAAGAGATGTAATTTTTTTCCTTAGCTTTTGACCACTTCTCCTTTGCTCTCCTTTGCAGTCCTCTTCCCAACAAGGCTGAATGTCATTATAAAGAAGCACTTCCCAATTGTGACATGGACCTTCTAACAAAACGAATCCTCAGGCAGCTGTTCACTGCACTGGTTCTAAGGTAAGATGAGGAGGTGTTCAAGCCTGTCTGAAAGTCATGTCTTAGGAGCCAAAGACCCTAATTCCAAAGATATAGGGCACAAGTGTAGTGAAACAAGGGGATTCTGCATGCACATTAAGACAAACATTAATATTTCAGATACTTAAAATTAAGCCCTGGCATTTCAAGCAAAGGCTGACAGAAAAAAAAGCTCAGCTGAGCCTTGGCTCTAAAAAACAAACAAACAAAAAAACCCTAGGCTTTCAGAAAAAATTGCTTCACATGGTGCTTTTTACATAATTCACTGCTAGAGGATTCAGTATTGGCCACAGGCATAGGTGGCTTTAAGAGGAGGATTAAGAGGAGGATTTGACCTGGCTTTTGTGTGGTCTGACTCCGTAGACATAGGGTTAAAGAACTCACTGTGTTGCCCTACCCTCTGCTTTGCTAAGCACTACTCCGCTAATTTCTCCAATCTTTGTATTTTTGGAGCATGTCCGGGTGTCCCCAAGGACCACCAGAAGTCAGGGTAACATGTGGATCTCCAAAATACAATGGGAAAGAAGAGGGAAAAAAATCTGGTACATTCTGATCTTTTTAATCAGTCTGGATATACCCTAAGTTAACAAATAAAGTATCACCAAAATTCCATGCATTTGCATAGTTTAAAGAAAAATTTCCATTCTACCAGGTAAGATGGAGGAACCTTGCTTTCTGTCCCTCCAGATACTAGGACACAAAGCAATGGCTTCAAACTTCAGGAAAAGAGATTCCATCTAAACATTCGGAAGAACTTCCTGATGGTAAGAGCAGTTTGACAGTGGAATATGCTGCCTGGGTGTGTATGTGATGGAGTCTGTTTCTCTGGACGTTTCTAAACAGGGGATGGATGTCCAACTGTTGACACTGCTTTGCGTGTATATTCCTGCGTGGTAGGGGGTTGGGTGAATGGTCTTTGTGGTCTCTTCACACTCTGTGATTCCATCATATTGAAGGCTTTAGTAGCATCAAAAGTACAATAGTTAGCTTATGAGGGTTTTTTAATAATTACCATGAGCTATAACATTTAATCTAAATTGGATCAAAAAATTTCCTGTATTTAACAAATCCATACTGATCTTTATGAATATATGAGACTGACTGGCTAAAATACAAGTGAAAAGTTCTGCATCCTGGTTATGAGGCAATAAGAATTCAGCTCCTCTAAGGGGGACAATAAATTTTCAAATGATTTATAAAATAATTCATGAAACCCATCCAACTCTGATGATTTATTCAACTTAATTTCCTTAATGCCCACTCATGTGAGCTTATCAATTCATTACAGTGATCTTGATGTTTTTGAAATAATTTAGGAAGTTTAGCTCTTGTTAAAATTTGATTAATTAATAGTTTATTTGAGTTTGCAGAAGAATAAATAGATTTAAATAATTGTTTAAATGTATCATTAATTTCATCAGTTTGATAAAATATTTTACCATTAGCTGTTTTAATCAAAGATATGTTGCATTTGGTATTTTTCATCCAACATAGTTAGCAAGTAATTTAGAATTCTTGTTTCCAAATTCATAAAACTATTCATTAACAAACTGTAAAGTATATGAAATGTTATGAATACTGAGATCTTGAAGTTCTGCTCTTTTTCTTGGAAGTTCTTTGCCATATAGTAAACGATGATAACCTAGGTCTGAACTCTAAAATTTTTATTTTCCGGAGGAGCTAAGTTCCCATTAAGCAAGATTTTTTCCTTAATTCTGACAATTCTTTTATGCATTTATCCCTAATTACTGCTTTTAATGTATTCCATACTGGATTAATATCAATTATCAGAAGGCAAATTGTAGTTAAAAATTCTGAGATTATTGAACAGATTTTATCTTCAGAAACTGTGTCCTGCAAAGGAAATTGAAAGTCCATGAAAATGATTTAGGATAGTCATTCCCTAGTTGCAAATGCAGTCCAGTTACTGAACGATCTGAAGCTGATACCAATTCTGTCTGGGCATCTTGGACCTTATTAATCAAATTATGTGAAATTGGGATGTAGATTAGTCTGGAATAAGTCTTATGACTATGAGAGAAGAATAGTCCCATTCACTAGAGTGCATTTGATGCCATGAATAAGTGACATCAAATTCTTCAAAAATATTCTTAATGTAGATTTCCTGAGTTCAAGTGCCACTATGGTGTATAAGCTCTGCTATGGATCACCATAAGTTTAAAATGACTTGAAGGTACACAACAGCAAAGATAGAACAGTCCTTTCATTCTGCCAAAATGCCAGTAAGATGAAATAAAGCCCCCCCCAACATTCTTATAAGCAATCCCCTTCTTTGAACCTTTTGCTGTGTACAATTGTCCAAACTGTAGGCCAAGCAGCAATCTGGATGGGTCACCTTTGGGTTGAGTCTCTTGAAGCATAAGTAGAATCTCAGCTTGTATGATTTTCTCAATCCTGCTCCTTTTGACTAGATTGCTAGCCCATTAACATTAAGTGAAGTAATTTTCAGAACAGTGATTGTGGTTGGGTCAAAAAGGCTGATTTAATTACTGGAGCAAGAAGAACTAAACAATTTCCAATGCACCTCAATTTTCAAATAATTCAAACAATTAATAAATGAATCTTATAGCAAAGCAAGCCTGAACTTTTAAGAGGTATACATTTTTAAGATATACGTCTTGTATGCCAGCCAGTTTACTAGCACAAGTGAAGCCGATGTCAGGGTACCACCTACCATACACAGGCCATGACTAGGTTATTTGTGAAATGTCAAAAATTGCAAAACATAGCAATAGGGTTAGTTTGACAAAGATGATACCTTCCCCTTTCACCTGTTTGTCTCCAGGGTCAAGGACAACAGTAATCACAAACAACGCAACAATTTTGTGAAGCACTAGTTATACTTGCAAAGGCTCTAGCAGTGAGGAAAGACCTCTTGATTGCCATACCCAAATTACTTAATAGAAAGTGAGAGAGAGTTGGTCTGAAGAGAAGTACTCTACCTACCAGCATCCCCAGTTGGATTGCCAACATGGCAACCCTAGCTTCTTGCTCTGGCTCTTTCTCAGCCTCTTGTAATGCCTTGACTCCTCGGGCATGGCCCATAATCCCCAGACAAACTTTGGCAACATCTAGCCTTTGTGTCTTCACGCACATGCGAGCCATGTTCTCCCAGACAGCTTTACTGCAAAAACAGAAACAGCATGGTTATGAAATGAAGAGTCTTTTGATTAAGTGAGTTAGCTGTTATTGAAAAAAAGAAACTTATAAAGAACTGTAATTATAAGGTTTAACAAAGTTTGACAAAAAATTTTTTTAAAGGTGCATGATTCACTCTATCACATTGGCTCTCATCACTAAACTGTATTATTTCACTTCCCAGGCCACAAATACGGGCGAAGGCACCGGATGGTACTCCCAGCCCTTTTTCTAATTGCTTGATATTTATCAGCAACAACCAAAACAAAACAAGGATACACTCTCCATACCTTGGCTTGAGCCCTGAAGATGTATGGTAAGAAAACTGCTCTGTGGTCCAAGTCAAAACAAAGGCTAAAGGGAGCTCTGTAGATTGCAAATAGCCATCCAGACAGGTGGAAGGTACTGTACGTCTCACCCCAAAATGCCTAGAAAAATTACTTTCCAATTAGCCAGGCAGCCCTATCATGAAAAAGGGAATGGTCTCAGATTCCTACTAACACTTTTCTCAGCAAAATTGAAAACAGAAGACCCACCAAGTTCTTCTGGATGAATGGAGAAATGATAGACAAACAGGCAGGCAGATGGACGGACAGACAGGGCAATGCTCTAAGTTTAGAGGTGAATGCTATGTTCAGCCTACTGCTGGTTTCCATGAAATCTATTCAAGGTTTTCCCTGGCCATTCCCCTCACCTGACGGAAGGAAAAGGAGTCAAATGGCTGGACATTTCTGGGTTTGATCTTCTTGCTATATGTTTACCATCATGGTCCTCGTCACCACTCTTTTTCTGCTGCAGACGTAATCCAGGCCAGAGCAAAGGCATTTTATTCCTCTCTCTCTTAGGTGAAACTTTCCCACAGTAATCACTTACTGCTAAACAGGATTTGGGTTCTGAACCAGAGTTCTAAATCTTGGCTAAATGTGTCTGTCTGTCTGTCTGTCTTTCCTGTAACGAATCTTATTCTCTGGAGTCCCAAAGCCGCTGTGCACGCCAGTCACCCAAACCAATGGAAAAATGCCATTGTGTATGTGTGTGTGTCATTCTCCTCCCTCTCCTTTTCCTTGACATTGCCAGAGTTCTCTGATCATTCATTCGGAATATGGGCATGCTAAGCGGGGCGGTGGCGGGGAGCACTTGGGGTTGGCAGATCATAGCCAGCCGGGGAGGGGCTTTTCCACCTAAATTGTGGCGAGTTGGTTTCTCTCTGTGTCTCCTCGACCCCTACCTATGCTACCGCCCTCCCTGCCCCCCCTTACCTATGCCATTGCCTGCCACCTACACAGTGACATTCTTGGCTGCATAGAGTATTTGACAATATTTGATGGTGGTCAATTCAAAATAAATGGCATGGCATGGTCTTTCCTACTTTCTTCTCCCTACTAATTTGAAACAATGGTTTTCTTGGCGTATCACCATAAAGATAAACAGCAAAACAAATGAGATAAACAATGCATGTTTCTTTAGAAGTTAAATTCCTTCAGCAAGATTTGTCGTTGTGTTAAGTTGTTTCTGACTTAAAGCAACCCTAAGGGAAACCTATTACAGATTTTTTGGGTTTACCGTGCAGTAACTGTTCTGAAGTCTGGAACCTAATCAGAAGAAAAAGCAACAGACAAAAGGCATAGAACATACCTGGTTGAATTCAGCCCTAACCCTGCTTAAATCACTGACATCAGTAAGAAAAGTTAGTCATAATTAACTACAAGTCAATTGATTCCAAAGTGTCTACTTGAAGCATGGCTAAATCAAGGGCTGCTTCTTTTCTACCTG
This sequence comes from Ctenosaura bakeri, assembly GCA_948474755.1. NCBI lineage: Eukaryota > Metazoa > Chordata > Lepidosauria > Squamata > Iguanidae > Ctenosaura > Ctenosaura bakeri. The sequence continues at coordinate 56,847 of CAOLHI010003913.1, read as the reverse complement.
AATATTAAGCTCTGTTTTGAGTGTGAGTCATGGTACATCCACTCCCAACCCCCCCACACAGAGAATTTCCTGAGTTTATCTTTGGAATGCTGTCTCACATCTGCACTTCCTCAGCTAGACCTAGCAGGCTGTAAAGAACAGATGCAGCCAGGGAGAGGTGGTGGATCACAATATTTAATTTAAAGGGCTGTGTATGTACCAGTTAAGATCCGACTGCTTCTCAAGATCTCTCAGTTTTCCATCTCAAATATGGGAATACAAGTTGCCAACTTTACAAAGTTTTTTGAGTTAAAGAACAAACACTTGACACATTAAAAGTACAATGATGATTGATTTCTTGTCCTTAGCCTTTTCTGTTGTTTCTATCTTACCTGTGCCAAATGACAGGTGAAGTGTCACACAGGTGTGTGGGATAGCATGCATTATTGTTGTGGTCTGCTTCAAGTCAATTTTGACTTATGGCAACTCTATGAATGAGAGACCCCCATGTCACCCTGTCATCAACAGCCCTGCTCAGGTCTTTGTCAACTCAGGGCTGTGGCTTCCCTGATTGAGTCTATTCATCTGTAATATGCTCTTCCTCTTTTCCTATTGCCTTCTAAATTACAAAGCATAATTGCCTTTTCTAGTGAGTCATGCCTTCTCATGATATGACCAAAGTATGACAGTCCCAATTTAGTTGTCTTGGCTTGTAGGGTGAGTTCAGGCTTGATTTGCTCTAATACCCATTTATTTGTCTTTTTAGCAATCTACAATATCCATAGAACATGCATCCTGCCCACAAAAGGCTTCTCAGATCGCATTTATCATCATTCATAGTCATCATCTATATAACATTTTAAGGCAACTGTGCACGTAATACCACAGCAACACAAAATGTCCCTCTCTTAGAAGGTTCATCAAATCATAGAATTGTAGAATTGGAAGGGGTTCTATGGGCTATTTGGTCCAACTCCCTGGTCAGTGAAGGATCTCCAGCTAAAGCATTCCCAGCAGGTAGCTCTCTAGCTTCCTTTTGAAGACATCTAAAGAAGAAGAAGACCCCACCACCAGTATAGGCAATTGGTTCCACTTGTCAAACCACTCTAATTGTCAAGGAGCTCCTTCTAAAGTTCAATTGAAATCTACTCTCTTGTAACTTAAAACCGTTAGACCTGGTTCCACCACCTTGGGCAGCAAATGGAATGAAATTTTCAGCTCCAGAAAGTTCTGCTGCTAGATTTCAAGAGTCATCCATAATTTTTCACAATTACAGGCTTTGCTATAATCTATAAAGCACAGGCTATATTTTCTTCTGATATTCTTTGATGCGCTTCATATCCAATGGATTTTTGCTATGTGATCCCTAGTGCCTCTTCCTTTCCTGAATCCAGTTTGGACATCTGTTACTTTTCACTCCATATATAGTGAATGTGTTTGATGTAAAATTTTGAGCATCACTTTGCTTGTACAGGAAACTATACAAACTGTGTTGTCCAGTACCTGTAACTCTTCCCCATATTCCCCAATCCAATCTTTATTCAAAGTTGTTAACATACAGAGGTTTGATTTCTGAGGGAATACACTGGCCTCTTCCTTCTTGCTGCTAGGCCTCATCTCCATAGCAACCAGCCAAGCCTGAGAGCTTTCCTGCTAATTCTAAAGGCCCCTCCCTAAACTGCCAACCCCAGGATTCCATAGAATCTTCACAGGCAGCCAATCATATGAGGTCTTCTTGCTTGACACAGTCAATCACATGAGGTCTTTGCTTGACTGATACACACAAACTCACAAACTTTGACTTTTATATATTAGATTAATGCAATGGTCCTGTGGTTATAGCAATCCCTGGTGTCCCCTTTCTCGGCTGCTTGCAATCTATGGGCCATTCTTTTGTTTCCCATATTTGCTGACAGATTTTAGTTAGAAGTACAGTAGATTCTGTCTCTGTAGCTTTGAAGCAGCTCTATAGGTATGCCTTCTGTCTCTGGTGATTTATTTCTCTCAAGTGCTTTGAATGCAGCTTCCAATTCACTTTTTAAAATGGTAGGTTCATCTTCAGATGGCTGTTCTTTGAATGAATCTGTCATCCTTTCATCTCTCTTGCATAGTTCTTCAATGTATTGATTCCATTATCTTTGTATTTCTACTTTATCATGCAATGTGTTCCCCTCCTGGTTGTAGAGCATTCCCATTCTTGATGTAAATTTATCTTTAATTTCTCAGATTTTGTGCAAGAAGTCTCTTCTTCCTTTTTTTGTTCTCATCTTCTATTTCTCTGCATTGATTATTACAGTAGTTTTCTTTGTCTCTGTGTACAAGTCACTTTACAGTTGCATTCAGGGTTCCCAACCTATTTCTGTTCCCTTCTTTTCTGCCTTTAACTAGTTAGAGCGTTTCATCTGTCATCTAGTGAGGTTGTGAGATTTTTCCTTCTTTTTGGCTGAACATAGTGTCTTTTTGTACTCTTCCTTAATAGTATTCCTGGCTTCAGTCCAGCGTTCTTCTGACTCTTGGTCAATTAGGTTTTACAGTGTAAATTTATTTTTTAGATTGTCTTTAAATTCTGCATGGATGTTCTTCAGGCTGTATTTTGACACAATGATTAATTTGATATTCTTCTTTAGCTTTACTCTAATTTTTGACATTAGCAGTTCATGGTCTGTGTCACAATCTGCTCCTGATTTTGTTTTTGCAAAGAGAATGGAGCTGCTCCATCTTCTGCTTCAAATTATGTAGTCTATCTGATTTCTATACTGGCCATCAGGTGATGTCCATGTTTACAGTTGCATCATGGGTTGCCTGAAGAATGCATTTTGCAATGAATAGACTGTTGGATTCACAGACTTCAGTCATTCACCCTTCTGCTTCATTTCTTGATCCTAGGCCAAATTTTCTTACAACATTTGGCTCTTCTCTGTTGCCTACTTTTACGTTCCAATCTTCTATGATTACCATGTCCTGTTCTGGTATATGATCAGTTTCCTCCTGGACTCCAGCATAGAATCCTTCCATTTCTTTTTCTTTTGCCTCTATATTTGGAGCATAAACTTGGATTGCAGTTATACTGTTGGGTTTTCCTTGAAATCCTATTAATATGATTCAGTCAGACCCTTGACTGCTCTTGTTACATCTCTCCTCACTATTAATGCCACCTCATTTCTTCTTAGGTTTTCATTTCCTGAGTAAAACATTGTGTAAAACATTGTTCCATTCCTGTCCAACTTTTAGCTCACTCACCCCAAGTACTGCAATGTTCCATTTCTTGTTTTACTATGTCTAGCTTGCCCTGATTCGTGCTTCCCACATTTCATGCTTCTACAATATGTGTTGTGCCGCTTCAGACTTTCCTTTCACTTCTGATCAGGTCAACAATTAGTGTCCTTTTGGCTTGAGTCCAGCTGCATCATTAGCCACAGCACTACTGACACAGTGGAAATTAATGGGAGCTTCAGAACATTGTAGGTTGCTTGTGATATACTTGGCAGTGATTGTTCCCTTTATTCACTTGAAACCATCAAGTGAGTTTCAGAAAAGTAACAGCAACAACAACAACAAGAGCAATTATAACATATATTTCTTACCTATCTCTCCCTATGGATTTAGGTGGGGAACATCTGGCTGTTTATAAATGTTTATAAATGGAACAAGTATTGTTGTTTAGTTGTAAGTTTGGGTAGTGGTACGGGTGGTGAAAAACTTATTCCTCTCACAGTGGAACATTTTCTGGTCTGACTTTGTCTAAGCAATGGCTGTATACATGTGTGCATGCACACAGAAAATGCCAGGTAAAGAACGACCTGATGACAAATTTCAAACTCACATTAAAAAAAGATAAATGGCTATCTGAAGGTCTGTTTTACTTCATATGAATCTTTTCAAGCTCTAAGAATTTTGAGAGAGGTGTTCTTCTCAATCCTACCACCCTACCAGGTATATTTAATGGAAATGTGAGCTCCTAGACTCTAGAACATGCTTCTGAGGGAGGCTAGATTTGGCTCCCTCCCTGTTTTCCTTTGTCATCAGGTGATGACCTTTTGATAGCAACTGGTTTTTGAGAACTGATTGTTTTACAGGGAAAGGGCTTTTCTTGGTTGTTTTACTCTTTGCATTTAAATCAATGTTTTACATAGTTTTAATTCTACAGAAAGTTCAATACTATCTGAACCTTAACTTTTGGATAGTTTAGCTACATGTGTTTTTATCTGAATTTCTCTTTATCTGGTCAGCTGTCTTGAGTCACATATTTGAATAAAAGTTGAGATATAAATAAAGTAACAGAAGATGGCATACAAAAGAAAGTCCTGGACATAAAACCCACATGCTTTTTTTGTGCCCTGTAATGTGTACTCTTTACATTTGGCAATCAATGATACCGCTAAATGTGTCTGGAAGCAACTTGTTTCTTCAATTGGGATCAATAATTATTTATCTGCATCAACTCAGTATTGGTAGATTCCGACCCGTCATATATCAAACAGGCAGAACTTTTAAGTCATTGAGAAAAACAAGGTAGGAGGGCCAGATCATGCTTTGAAACCACTGAGATATCATCTTGTTAGTATATGATGCATCAACAGACATCTATGATAACAGAAGGCTGAAAGGTTTGTCTAGAAATACTTCCTAGAATGAAGCGAAGGCCCTTCCTGGCTCAGTCTCTAAGTTCAAGTTTGCAGCATCCCTTGTTACATGGTACATCATCATTTTTTAAATCAGTTTTATAAGCAACCTGTTACAAAATAAGGAAGTTGATGTGAATTTAGCTACAAGCTTATTACAAGTAAGCAAAGATTTTCACACAACACAATTACAGTGCTATGTTTTCATTTTAATTGCCACAGCTACATCCTAAGAAATCCTGGAATTCACAGTTTGTTCTCATTGGCAGAGAATTAGAAATACCCCTCCCTAAACAGCAAATCTAAGAATTCCATAGGAAGCTGTCACAGTCATTAAAGAAGAATAAGCGTTATAACTGTGTAGTGTGAAAGAGCCTCAAGAATAACCTCATGGGCTGCAGGTGTGATGAGTTTTTTTTAAACAAGTTTTGACAGATGCTATTGAGATTGCAGTTTGAGTGTGAGGCCCAAGAAGAGGCACTGCAAGATCCAAAGTAGAAATTCAAAGTAGGTTTCTACTATACTGTCTTAGGTATGGCCATACAATCTTTTGAAGAGAGATTTTAACAGCTATAAGAGTATAATTCCCGATTTGACTTCCTGCATGATCCAGAAAAAAATCTGCAAAAACTACTGGAGCTGTACTTGAGTGCTGAAGGATCTAGAAAAATAACTGATGCACAATGGAAACAAATATATTGATTTTGAAGATCCATGCTCTGAACTTACAGCAACAGCTCAAAAACTCAAAGTCTATGCCACCACATGGAATACGTCTCTTTGTATTACAACAAAAATTCCTGGACAATGTGCCAAAATGTTTCTGTTGCTCTAAGGATTTGTCAGGTTGGCTTTGCCTTCCCTGCCATGATATCCTAATGACATGTAGTGTTTTAAGGTATGCTTTCAGATAATGCCTTGTAACTCACTATACATTATAATACCAGGTTATTTGCTGTTTGCTGCCACATAATACATGGAGTGCTTTACTACTTGATGGCATGTAAAAGTGGCTGGAAAGGAATGAAGGAAACTGAATGAGAACCAGTATTTTAATGAGGGTATGTTGATATCATGAACCATGATAAGAATGAGAACAAAGGCAAGCACAAGGCCAGGACGCTGGAAAATGGGAAGCCAGCCTAGGAAAAGAAGTTTTAATTAGCTGGCAAATAAGGGCCTTGAGGGTACAAATTTATAATTTTACTGCTTATATGACACTATAAATCCAATAGGACTTTTAGTCTTAGCAGTTGCCAGAATGTGTTGCTGTTATTCAGAAGTTGCTGAATAAAGCTTTTGCTTTATTCCATTGTTACTCCATTGTTCTTGAATACTCCACTATTCTTGAATAAACTTTTGCAAACATCTAAGCCTATTTTTTGGGACTGGAATTATCTTTTACATAACATTTTGCCAAGATTACTGCTTTGTACCTGAACCCTCAGATACCTTTACTAGCCACAAGATATGTTCTTAGGATAATTCAGTGAGGCCAAACAGGGAGAAAAACAAAATAAACCAAAGTCTAACACTAATCTCAACTGGACCCTAGGTGCCAGAAAGCCTTTGAGGAGTTGAAGAGACTGTTCGTACAGAACCCACACTGAATTGTTACTTTCACATAATTCCAGTGTCAGTAGCAAGTGGTGAATATAGGTCCTCACAGTTCAAATGTATAAAAACTTATGCTGAATAAGGTTGCTGCAAAAGAGGCTATTTGCCTTGGCAGCTATATCAACTAAATATGCCCAAGCATGAGAACTTGATCTGAACTAACTGGTGACAAAAGGAAAACTGGTGACAAAGGAAAAGAGATTTTGATGAGTCTGACATGGGAATGCTTATGAGACTTAAACTCTATCATCATAGTCTGCAAAATTATTCAAAATGATTTGTGTTTTAAAATATTTCCTTTTGTATTTGGGGAAGATAATCAAAGATCGTTGCATCACTTGTTTTTGCAATTCAGAATAAATTCAGTAGTTTCAAAGTTTGTGCTCTTCATCCTTTTCTACAAGATATCTGTTTTTAAAAATTGAAAACTGAAAATTTCTGTGTGGGATGCCAGTAATTAGCCCTGCCTATGGAACAAAATAGCCTGGCACCAGCACTGGGTGTTACAGGAGCAAAGCAGATAAGCACATATTCACATTTCAATTACAGATGTGATATAACTGACAATGCTCCCTGCAAGGTATGCTGAGGATTGTAGGTTGGTGTGAGTTTGGGAATTCTCTGTCAATGATTTTCAGTTGCCCAAGATCCCCTTATGAGAACAGTGATAGAAAAATTCTACTGTGTAGATTACACCATGATTGCACCATGTCTGTGTGATTAGCAGGTGGCCTTTCCTACAGATAAGAGAGTATCATAGAACCTTCAGTTTTCAAAGGGCCACAAGAGCCATTTAGACACCCCCTGTCATGCTGAAATAGACAAGTAAAGCACTCCTAAAGATGCCTATCCAATTTCTGTTTAAAGACCTTCCAAGAATGAGATCCTACCACCCTTAGAGGCAATCTATCCCATTATCAAGCAGCTCTTGCAGTAAGAAAGCATGGAGCTTAATAACCACTACTGATACCTGGCATGTTTAGATTTATAAAAGACCACCAATACCCACCCACACAACTGTATAGGTGTGGAATAATTTTTTAAAAACACAAGTAAATAATGTGAATGCAGAGGTCAAGCTATTTTCAAACTATTGTCACTATATTCCTATTTGATCTTGTTACAAGCTTATTATATACTGTATAGTGACAAAACGTAAAGAGAACTGGTTACATCTTGCTTTATTTGTCTCCTCAGGTTTATTTTTCTATTTCTGGATATTGTTACTGTTCTTTTGCTTTTTGGATGTTTCTGTTCTTCATTTTGTCCTTGCTGTCTGTTTTTATGATTGTTTTTTTTGCTGTTTTACTATAGCTCTTGTTAGGTTTAATCAGAGTAAGTTCACAGTTTGGTCTGCAGCTCAAAAGTGGCGTGTAATACCAATGGTGGGTAACTCTTACTGAAAACAGGAATGCAGATATAGTATCTCAGAGATTAAAGGTCAAATCTGATGAAGAGATCAAAAAAGAATGGAGAATAGTGTCGGATAATTGCTGGGTACTTTCAGATAACAATGCTTGATATAAATGTATAACTTTTATCAAGAGGATGTGATCAGATCAATAATATGACATATAATTTAGTATGGACTTACTGTAGGATCTATCATGAAATATTAGCATATATTAGTGTGGTACATTTAATTTTAATTTTAACATGTTGATTAAATTGAAGAACATGAAATCTAGGGAGGAGAGGAAGACTATCAGAAATATTTCAATGAATTGTACAATTATATGTGTTTTATATGATGGAATTTCAATAAAATTATTTTTAAAAAGTGGGATGTAATTAAAAATAAAAGAAAATAAACATGTATTTCCAGGTGAAGGTAAAGGCTGTCTTAACAAATTAATGAACAGGGTGGACTGGGAATCCCTTGGCTATTCTTAGGGATCTTTGCTGTACAAGCTGCTTGGAGTGTGCTCAGAAGATGGAATACTGATATAATAACAACCTCTGAAAAATAATTCTGATCATTTTTCTCACCAATAAATGGCATTTTAAATGGCTCTCTTTTGTAATACTTAGCTTTAAGAGGGTTTTATTTTGTTTGGCCTTCTTATTGAAAGGTAGTCTACACACCCAGTCATCCAAAATCTTGTTTTTCTCAGCTGGATTTGATGATTGGGATCACCACAATAGTTGAATCTGACATAAGAGATGGGCACTGGGGAAGTAATTTTTTTTTAATTATATTCAAGAGACTCTTTCATATGTTATTTAATGTTATATCACTAAATTGGGTACATTTTCTTCTGGGAACCAGAGGAAGAGAAAGGAAGGAGGGAGATAACTGGAACTAAGAAGGAGGACTGGGGGTGGAGAGAGACAGAGATTGACTGGGACTTCAGAAGTCTTCGTCAGTCTTTTCCTTTCAGGAAACACATCCTGTTCATATCTGACTGCTGTGGCAGTGGCTCTGTTTGTTGCCGTTGGCTACGCCCTGAGGCTCACCAAAAACAGCCACAAAAACAACTATTTCCTCTCTCCATTGAGAGACAGGAGGGGAAAACTTCCTTACAGCAGAGTTCTGCTTTCCTGCTTCTATCGCTCACAGGTCTGACACCAGTAGAAGAACAGGAACAGTGGAGAAGATTTCCTTGGAAGACACTGGCCTTCCAGGGCTCCTTGGAAATAATTCTGCATTTTTTTTGGTGTTATTCAGAATTTGCTTTGGCAGTGAGAATGGAATTCTACACTGTTTGTGGAATGTTCTGAACCTGGACAGCTGCGCAGTTTCGGAGTTCTTGCTGCTTAACTCTTATATGTGGGTGTCAGTCTCTTCTCATAGCTGTGCTCCAGAAGGCTGAAGTTCCCTGCACTATCATCTGGTTTATTAACCGAAGCTGTCCAAGAAGGCAGTGTTCCCTACCTCAACATTTGCAAATCATTTCCCAGGAAAAATGCAAGCTTTTCAGCTTGTCATCAGCTTGGCTCTGCTCAAAGTACAGGAAGGTGGATAAAGTACCACTTGGGAAGACAGGATTGTCGAAGTATTGGTCCTGTTCTTTCTTTATGGATTTGTTTTCCCTGCCTACTATTTCTTTGTGCAATCAGACATACCCTAGAAGCTGACTTTGAGAATGAGTGGTGATGTTCTCTAGCTACCCATCACAGCGTCCTGTGCTTACTTCCCATCTGCAGTCCTAAATCAATGCTCCACAATTGACTGGGACTCCTGGATCTTCTACAAAGAGTGCCTCCCAGCAGTGGATGACAGTCAGATATGACTGTCCAGAAACTGGTAGCCACAGCTGTATTAGTAGCTTTGGTCTCACTTATCCTCAACAATGCTGCTGCCTTTACCCCCAACTGGGTGTACCAGACCTTGGAGGATGGGCGTAAGCGCAGTGTGGGGCTGTGGAAGATGTGCTGGCTGTCAGAGAAGGGAAAAAGCGGTGCAGGCACAAGTGCCAGGCATGGGCAAGGGGCAGAGCGTGAATGTGAATCCTTGGGCTGGGGTACAGAGCCAGCTGGGTTCCAGGAATCTCGTAGCACTGTCAAACGTAAGTCTTTCCTCTCACCATCACTGTCTTATCTTATGTTACGTAGCCATTACCACTAAGATATTGGCATGCAATGCACAGCAAAACTCAGTACTCTGAAGTATTTCCCATATCTTGACCTTTCTGTGCTGTTTCCAGTTTGCTATGTAGCAATATTTTGCAATATTTTGTTGGTAAACAAGCATCTGGGCAAGGCTATGTGGCAACAGAAAAAATCAACTGAAATAGGAAGCTGGCTTATACCAGGTCTTAATATTTAGTCCATTTAACCCAGTATGTCTAACCTGATTGGGAACAGCTCTCCAAGGACTCAAGAAGAAACTTACTGAGCCATGATCCCCTCCAGTCAGTCATCTCAAAAATGAAAAATATGTGTTCCTCCAGCCTGTAATCTAGAATAGCAAGGCAGAATCTATTTTTTAGAAACAGCTATCTAACTGAGACCCAAGAAGCTGAAGGAAGTTTGAATTTGGAGGAGGTAATTCAGAGAATATCTCAATTCCTGTTAGATGACACAACCCCATCAATTTGCCCAGATCTCATATCCAATGCCTGTTTCATATGACTGGAAAGATAAGTCAGATTTCACTGCAGAATTTAAAATGGCTATAAAAGTGGGAAGAGATCAATTCTTATATTATTGTTTGCTGTAGTTACTGAACCTCTTGTACGATTGTATCATCTGAGAAGAAACGGATGCTGCTATCTTGTTAGAATATTGAGAAATTTAGGCTTCCTTTTAAAATGAGAGAGAAGAAAATGTCTCTCAAGAGCAGCAGATATAAATCTGCATATTTTTACTGCAATATTTTTAATGTGGTCTTCAGGAACAAAGATGTTATGTCTTGATTCAGGTCGTCCTCCAGAAAGATCTGGATCAGATGATTAAAAGCTATGCTCTAACTCCTGTAGTCCAATTCAGGAATTGCCACTTGTTCGAGGAACATCTGTTTTTTTAACAGCCTGCAGGACTGTGGGATTTGTAATTCAAATTAATGATTCCAAGCTTTGTCATGACAAAATTAACACATCATAACCCTGAGAAATAACTAAATAAGATAACTCCTTAATGCTTAGAAGGAAGTGTAGCCACTTAGTTTATGTACTTGGAATTGGACAAGGAAGAAAATGACTTTGAGAAAAAAAGATACAGTCCTCTGGCCCAAACAAAATACAGCATCCAATTTCCTATAGCCAATCAGAGGTTATTGGGCAGTCCACAACCAACCAATAAAGACTGTAGCCCTCACAGCTTTTGCTCCAAAGCAATATGAAATTCAGCAATGTAATCTAGACATGGATGTTCTGTTTAGCTATAATGGCCTAACAAATACATGGTACCTTTGCTCCATTAATTTATCTGATCCCCTTCAAAAGTTATATATATCAGAGACTTCTACCACTTCTTGAGGTGGTGAATTTCAAACAACATTTACATCTTGTTTGCAGAAATCTGTTTCTTTCTGACTGCTTCTTCAACATGACAGGATTTCATCTGCTAAGTCATCAGTCTTGAACAGCCTCTGTAGTAACTAAGCCTGGGCTTCTCTGTTCAGACGTGCTCTGAGATGGGATGACATGGTAGAAAGAACCGTGTGGCACAACAGGCTGTGGACTTGATATCACTGTTGAACCCTTACAAACCTCATTCATTAAAAAGCAGATACTGCATGACAAAGACCTGTAAAGTAAGCCAGACAGCATGGGCTTGATAAGGTTTGGCATACAGCCAATGGTCAACAGACATGCACACTGATTACAGGAGCAAGTCTAAATTAATACACATTTCACAGTGCACAGAAATGGGAAAACTGATTTTCAGTCTGATCAGTGTCTTTGCCTCTAGGCAGTGTGATTTTAATTAAGCCAACATAGGGCTTTTTTTGTGGGGGAAAAATAAGGGATACTCTCCATTGTCTTCTGAAGCAATTTAGACTACTTTAGTATTCTACAACTTCAATCTGTTCCAAGTATAGACCAAACCTTGCTTTGTTACTACAGGACAGGATAAAGTTGTTGCTGCAGCTCCTGCTGTTGCGTGCCTTTAGGTTGTTTCCAACTTATGACTACCCTAAGGCAACCCTATTATGGGGTTTTCTCTGAGTGAGGATTTAAATGGCCTCCAGAGTCACCACACTGGCTCTCAAGATAATATATATTATCTTGAAGTCCTTGGAGGAAGGAAAAGAAAGTCAGTATGGGCTGTGAACAGGATTTTTACCAGTTAGACCTTCTATCTCTTGTACAGTTTGCAAAGATGTTTGCAAAGATTCATCTCTTGCAGCATAAAAAAAAGGAAGGGGGAGGACTGTAAGAGCACTGGTTTTTATTTTAGCATGAGCTTTTGTGGATATAAATCCACTTGTTCAGTTTGTTATATTTCTTTTTGTCCTCCAACTCCCTTCCTCCATTTTATCTCTTGTACAGACCTTTGTTCAATCCCTTCTTTATTTTATCAAACAATATTTTTTTCTCCCTCTGAATCTATTATTCTATGTCCTGCCCACCGACATCCTCACTAAATTATCCTAAATTTCTAAAATGAGTACTGTAGAAGTAGCTGGCACAATACATTAATTTGGGATTGAGGAGAACGTATGAAGAATAAGCTACAGCAATGACACACACATAATATTGATTGTGTTAGCCAGGCGTAAAAAAAGGAGGGAGGCTGTAAAATGGAAGAGGCAGAATGATTAAAAGAGGTGGAAATGGAAACCTGACAAGAGTTAACAATCTACAGTAGTTCTCATTTTCATTAAACTATAACTCAGTTGCACTACTTCATGTCTGCAGTTGAGGTTCAAGTGAGTGAACACTCCTGCAGGAAAAATATTCCTGCACAGACATAATTAGCATGCCAGGGAAAAGGCTATGCCACATTTTCTTTCTGATGTACAAGAATTTTTAATAATAATAAAAGAAGGAATAGCATTAAATCACACAAACCTTCACTGATAGTCTGAACTGGTACAATCCACAGACAAGTTTCCTAACTCCTGAAAATAAAGCTTTAGTGACACAATGGCTTTTCTGTTGCTGCTTGAGAAGAAAGTGGTAGCAGAAGAGATGGCAACAGAGTAATTGGTGGCCCCTTCTGCTTCACTGTCCACTTTTATATCAGATAACATGAGAAACAAATAGAGATGCAGCTATCAAAAGCTAGTAAAGATACAGGAAGATAAACACATCCAGCTTCCTTTCCCATGACCATTGGGAACTAAACGTACTCCAGATTTACACTTTTAAAAGTGCTTGGAAATAAGTTGTGCTCAACATTCACTCATACTGGGAAGCACAGCTTTTGGAAGATATATAAACACAGAGCTGGAAGGGGTCCCAAGGGCCATCCAGTCCTACCTTTCACCTAGCAGTTAGGTGCAGCTAAAGTACTCCCAAGTGATGGCCATCCGGTTTAAAGAACTTCAACAGAGAAGTTCATCACACTCTAAGGCAACCCATTCCAAGGCTGCCATGTTAAATATGCTTCAGCCTGCCTCATACATCTAGGGTAAAATTACAGGTATACATCAATTAATAAAGCCTCTGACAAAGAAGTTTCTTTTTACAAAATCTTTTTATGTCTGCCTAGACTCACACTTTCCTCTTTCCTCTGTCTAGCTGAAAGGCTTTTTTTAGCAGCATTGGCACTGGGAGAATGATAGAGGAGGACTGGAGAAACAGACTTTCAGTATATTTAAGCTGGAAAAGAATGGGATTCCATTCCAGCCAAGCCTACTGTAGCTGTGTGCCCCTGCTTACAACAAGTAAGGTAAACAGCAGCTGCCTCCAGAACCCCATACTGAGCATGCATGAAAAACAGACAAAAGGGGAGAATGAATAAACTTGCCTCTCCATCTATTCCCTGCATATTAAAGAAGTACAGAGGTATGAGTCTGACCATCAAAATGGAAATCATAGGAAAAGTGGAAGCTAGTCAAAGAAAAAAAATATCCCTGGATGTATTTTGAAAGCAGCTTTCAACTGGTCTCTAGAAAGTGCAAAGCATTTTTGTTTTCTTATGTAGGGCTTACTCTGATCTGTTTTTTTTTTCCCATTCCACATGTGAATATTGTTCGTTTTGAACCAAAGGCTTGCTGAAACCTGTTGAAATGCTCTTCTTTTTTGTGGTATAGGAGTATATCCCTATTCTTTGCATATTACGTCTCTGATAGCAAATTTTCTGTGAAAGAAGTAATCCTCAGGCACATGTCTACTTTGTTAAATGTATACCTACATACGAGTTTGAAAGTGAATATATGTGTCCTGAAACAAAAAAGGACAGCTACAAGGCTCCTGAATTCAAAGCTGTGAAAGTTCAGGTAGATATGTTGGACTTTGCAATGTAAAATCTAAGAGTTTCTTGCCCCTCTGCAGTCACACTGTTACTACTGTCATAACACAATTCTGGATATCAATTTCCTCTCATTTATCTCACCCTTATTATCCATAGAGGTCATCTCATTTTATCTTCACAGCCACCCTGTCAGCTACACTGATCTCTACCCATCCTGTTATGTGTTTGTGTGTGGATTGTGCTAGTCCAAATTTGCAAAATTTGAGTCAAGTCTAGTATTATAACTGTCAGATTTTGTTGGACTGGACTTTCATGCCTTGGTGCATAGAATATAATGCAGCCATAGCACTGGGGTTCTGCACAAGGGCCAACTATAAAATGCTGTGGAGGAGAAGATTCCATGATGCAGCCACCAATGCTTTTCTAATCTCATTAGCTACCATTGTTGTTGTGTGCCTTCAAGTCATTTCTGACTTATAGTGATCCTAAAGTGAACCTATCATGGGGATTTTTGGGGTTGTGTATGTGATGCAGCCAAGGTCAGTCAACAGGTTTCCATGGCTGAGCAAGGAATTGAACCCTGGTCTCCAGGTTTGTAGTCCAACACTCAAACCACTAAACCACACTGGTTTTCTATTATAGGGAATCATAAATATGAGGATGGGGTTGCTGTTACCTGTGTAAGCAGGATCAATGGTACTGGTGTCCTGAATTTATCTATGGGCCTTTTCACACTACACTGTTATAGTGCTATTATTCCACTTTCAACATCCTGTGGAACTCTGGGATTTGTAGTTTACTGAGGCCAAAGAGCTCCCTGGGTGAGAATTCTAAATGTTCTTCTCTAACATGTAAGCCCCAGGATTCCATAGGATGTTGAAAGCGGAATAATAGCACTATTACAGTGTAGTGCAGTAAGGTCTTAAGATTCCTTATATTAGAATGTTATTAAAATACTGAAGCTCATTAGAGGTCCCAATTGCTACATAAATTCCCTATATCTGGTCAGAAGGTTAAGCTAAACCTCACTAATATTTTGTTCTTTTAGGAAGTTCTTAGTACTGCTGATCCTGAATAAGAGAAAGATGGTAGGCTTTTGAAGGGGTCAGGGTTTAAACAGCTGTTATAGCCAAATTAATGAGCTGTTGCTGCCCACAGACTAGGCTGCTTGGACATTACTTTGAGGACTGTTGTACACAGATGGCCTCAGCTGTACTTGCATATTAGTGTATTCAGGCACTGCATGGTCCTAATCCTTCGTGGTATTTGTGGCTGATTTAATGAGCAGAAAGGAAATTAAAAGTGCAGAAGCAGAGACGATTGTCAGAGATATCAAAGACAGAGGGAAAAAGGTGAGAGATGTAAAGCTCTTTGGTCATTGAGCCCTCTCCTGATTGTAATTCTTAAGGTCAGTCACATAGGATTGACATGGGAGCAGCCCAATGTGGATGACTATGTGACTTTCATGAGTGCTAAATATAAACACTTGTCTGTCCATGCTGTAAGATTGTAGTAGGATTTATGCCAGTATTCCCAAATCCACCCCTTGTGGAAGTTTTGGGTTACAAACTGCATCATCTCCCACCAGGACGGTCATGTCTGGTTGGGGATGATGTGAGTTCAAACTAACACAAGTGGCAGCTGGGGAGCACTGTTTCTTATTACCGGTTATTGGGAGAGAGATGAAGAAGAAATGCAAATTTGTTGATTTATGTGGCAGTTACAGGTTCTTTTTAACAATCAGTTTTAACCTAAGCATGTCTTTATTGTTATAGTCTCTAGTCAACTATTCTTTTCTTAGGTTAGTAGTCCATAATGGTTGGTGCTACTTCATCAAAGTAGGATAATTGGCAATCACTGTTTGAATGAGACAGCAATTAAAGCTTTGAACCAAGTTCTACTTAGTGATGGGGCAGTTGTGTGTAGCTTTAAGGAAAATTAAAATTGGAAGCTTGGACAGACATGGAAAGAAACCAGTGAGATTGCTAAAGTCTGGGAGCATCTTGGAGGTATAAGACCTCTCCCTTGAGAATTTGATATTTGATAACAAATTTTCTGTCTTCTGGGAAAGCTAGCTGTTTACCTCTATTCACGCTCTGATTGTATATTTGTAAATGAAAGAGATATTGCAAAGACTCCATCAGTTTCCAGTACCCTCTTATCCAAAAGAAATCAAAATCTGGTTCATATCACCCATGGCATTCTCATCTCTCAGGCAAGTGAAAGCATGCAGTATTACATTATGTTAACACTACTGTTTACAAGAAAAGCTATGATCCAGGTGGAAGGCACTCACAGTGCAGCTCTTTGTTATGCCAGTATTGCCCTAGTTTGCCAAAGGGTGATATTGGCTCCACATGACTTTAAACTAATTTGTCATCCTTGAAATTATTGTTCATCATAGGCTGAAAGTGACCCAGCAATGTGATGCTGCAGCAAAGAAGGCAGATCATATTTTAGTCTGCATTAATAGCAGCACAGTTTCCAAGTCAAGGGAAGTAACAGTCCCAACAATATCCTGCACTGGTTATATGGAATACTACATTCAGTTCTGGGTATCTCACTATCTCACTTTAAGAAGGATATAAACAAGTTGGAGAAGATTCTGAGAAGGGCAACCAGGATGATAAGGTATGGAGAACAAAACATATGAGGAAAAGTTGCTGGGCATAATCAGCCTGGTGAAGAGAAGACAAGATTGCACACTTTAAATATTTCAAAGGCTGTCACAGAGAAGAATGAGCAGGCTTACTGTCTGCTGCCACAGAAGGCAGGACCAGGTCTAATGGTTTTAAATTACAGGAAGGTAGAGTCTGATTGAACATCAGAAGGAACTTCTTGACAGGAAGAGTGGTACAGCAATGGAACCAAATGTTAGAGAGGATGGATCATGACAGATTATTATAGGAATGAAATGGTAGCTAGGAGCCTTTACTTCAAATACAGAAGAAGTGCCAATTTTAGGATGGTGAGTTTGAAAGAATCAAATTGCAGGCAGAAAAATAAGTTGAGAATCCTCAACAGGAAGTAGATTTACTATGGAAATACATTCTTGGATAGTAATAGCCTGATTCTTTCTAAACTAATCTGGGAGAAAAGGATTGTAAGGGAGA
Source organism: Ctenosaura bakeri (assembly GCA_948474755.1). NCBI lineage: Eukaryota > Metazoa > Chordata > Lepidosauria > Squamata > Iguanidae > Ctenosaura > Ctenosaura bakeri. Next base: position 39,710 of record CAOLHI010003913.1, on the reverse strand, counting down.
CATGGTGCTGCATGTCCTCCATCATCCAAGAGCAGACAGGAAGAGAGCATAGGGATTCAGAGAGGGCTAGGTCTTTTACAACAGAAGGCAGTCACTTAATTAAGCCTGACAATGTCATCTGCCCATAATACTTTTAGGATAGGTGGCTGAGAGGAAGAAAAAACAAGCAGAAAAAGAAGATAAACAATCCTAATTCCTCTCTGTCTAAGCTATCTCCTTGCTATAGACAAGAAAGCAGTAAGAACAAGTGCAGAAACTCCTCTTTCTTCCAACACCTATTATCTAGAGTGGTAGGTCTCTTATCTCTGGACATCTTCAAAAAGAGGCTGGACAGCTATCTTCCAGGGTGCTCAAGCTGGAATTCCTGCACTGAGTTGGAGTTGGATTTGATGGCCTATGAGGCCTCTTCCAACTCTGCGATCCTAGGATCTAGGATCTATGAACACCATGCCTTGAAAAAATGTTGATAGACAAAATGCTAAAAGTGAGAGCAGATATCCAAATGCTAGAAAAATGCTTGGAGGGTCTCTTTACAAGCATCTCCTTTTCAAAATGAATGTGATACAACAACAGAAACTCCAAGAGGTATAACAATAAATAATCAATTTACCAACACATAAAGCAGAAGATACATATCAAATATATATGTGCATAATTAGATGATGACAACACATACCACTAACACTCCATTTCATTTCTCCATGGCAGAATTGTGCTCTGCTATAATGGCAAAAGGCTGATATGAGAACAGAACCTTCAGAGTCTTTAGCGATCTTAATTTCCCAGCTGAATTTTGTCAACAACTTAATATTTTATGTAATAGTGGGAAATTAGAAACCTTAATAGTTAATTTTAAAAGATCATTTTTATCACACAAGTGGAAACTTGTGTAGCTCCAGCCTCTCTTCCAAATTGTGAAATCTAGGGTCTGAGTGCTAACAAAAGTGCAAAATAAAATAAAATAAAATAAAAATCCTTCATAGTTGCCTTTTCAAATCTTAGCCTTCTTTTGATTTCTAGAATGCAGTGTCAATTTAGATTAACCACTGATGATACAGAAATGAACGAATCTTTTAACTAGTTCAGTATCTTCATCACCCACTTTAAATGTTGTAATTGTTTTAGTTTTCTTAAAATTCTGACCTTTGCACTTTCTTTCTTAACTTTCACTTGCAGTTGTTTCAACTCTTTGCTAGCTCCCTGATAGTAACATTGTGTCATCAATATACCTTAAATTGTTGATGTCCTCCCTATAATTTTCATGCCCCTTTTCCCTGAGTCTGCTCTTGTTTCCCTGAGTCTGGGTATAAGTTAAACAGAGTGATAAAATGCAGCTTTGACTGCTCTCCTTGCGTGGGAAAACATTTTGTTTCTTCATATTCTGACCTGATAACGGCCTCTTGTCCAGAGCATAGGTTATGCATCAAGACAATCAAATGCTGTGGTACCTCCATTTCTTCTAGAGTGACCCATAGCTTTTCTTGGTCTACACAAAGCTTTTGCTATGATCTAACAAAATCCTGAGCATCATTCTGCTTGCGTGGGGGATCTGTGCATGGTCTAGTATTTATCACCACTCCAATTGTACCCTTTCTAGGAAACTGGAATGCAAACTGAACATAATTCAGTATGGGCCAGTTTATGCTTTGTTTTCTGTGACAGATGATAATGCTGTGATTGAGGAGCAACTGATTGTGCAGGGGGCCAAGCCAGTGACTGAGCAAGTCAACCTGCAAGCATCTCCTGCACTGGAAGGTACCAAGCAGAGACTGAGTTGCCCCAGCCAGCTCATGATGGAGAGGGAACCAGCAGTGATGCAGAGGAGTTGCAGCCACCTGTGCCCATCAGCCCTCAGCTGAAATGGGTGGCGGAGAGGGAGGATGCTTGGACTATGCTGAGGAAACAATAACAAGCAGCACCTGCTCACAGGGGCTATTTAAATCTGCCGGCGTGGCTGTTCCTTGCTTGCAGCAAATTATTAGCAAGCCCTCACAACCTTTGTGTCTCCCGCTACCTGAAACCCTCCAGACAGATCTCTGCCTCCTGAACCTTTGGACTGGACTTGGCCTGGCTCGGCTTGTGTTTTCCTGGAGTTTGGTATATTTGGACTTCCCAAGTGTTCCTGACCTCTCTCCTCCCTTGCTGGCTCCAGCCCAGCAGGGAGAAATTCCTGACAGTTTTCTACGTCAGTTGGCATGTTCAGTCAATACTGTAATACAGTGGCCAAAAATCTCAGTGCAATTCTAGGTTGCATCATCAGGGGCATAGTGTCCAGAGCAAGGCAAACAGAGATGCCATTCTGTTCTGATTGACCAAACCTCACTTGGAATAGTTTGTCCAGTTCTGGGCATCACAATTTAAGAACAATATCGTGTCCAGCAACCAAACGTCTGGAAACTAAGCCTTATGAGGAACAACTTAGGGAGCTGGGTATATTTAGCATGGAAAAGAAAAGACTGAGAGGTGACATGTTAGCCTTCTTTCAATATCTGAAAGGATATCATGAAGAAGACAGAACAAGTTAGTTACCTACTGCTCTAGAGACTAGAACATGAAACAATGGATTCAAATTACAAGAAAAGAGATTCCACAGAAACATTAGAAAAAACTTCTTTAATGTAAGAACTGTTCAACAGTAGAATGGGTTATCTCAGAGGGTGGGGAACTCTTCTTTTTTGGAGGTCTTTAAACAGAAGTTGGACAAGTATCTTCATAGAATCATAGAATCAGAGTTGGAAGAGACCACAGGGGCCATCCAGCCCCTGCCATGCAGGAACCCACATCAAAGCACTTAGGAGTACTGCAACTATGTATGGCCAAGGATGGAACCAGATGGTCCATGCAGCCCCTGCCAATACGCAACTATGGTTCTGCCATTTTTGTTAGAATATGGATAAATTCTGTTTCTGTAGCTTGAAACCACTGCATTGCTATGCCCTCTGCTCCTGGTGATTTATTTCTCCCTGCAAAGAGAACTACTATAATATTCAAGACAAAGAGAACTATTATAATAATCAATGCAGAGAAGAAGATGATGACGAGAACAAAAAAGGAAGAACAAGCGACCTCTTCCACAAGATCCAAGAAAGAAAACGGAAATGTAAATCAAGAGTGGGAATGCTATACAACCAGCAGGGAACACAGTACATGACCACATAGAAATAAAAAGACAATGGAAATAATACACTGAAGAATGATACAAAAGAGATGAAAGGATGACAGGTTCATTCAAGGAAGAACAATCTGAAGATGAACTTACACTGCACTCAGAGCACTTGGGAGAAATAAATCCCCAGGAATAGACTGTATACAAAGATTGCTGCTTGAAGCTACGGAGACAGAATCCAAAGTTCTAACTAAAATCTGTCAACAAAACCAAACCAGACCAAACAATGTTCCACAGATTGGAAGTGCTCAATGGATATTCCAATTGCCAAGAAAGGGGACATCAGGGTTTGGTGTAACCACCATATTGCTGGCAGAAAATAGCAAAGACTTGGAATGCTTACTAAAGAAAATCAAGGAAGAAAGTGCAAACACAGATTTATAGCTTAATATTAAGAAAACAAAAATAATAACCACAGATGATTTACAAAACTTTAAAGACAATAAAGACTTTGAAATAGTTCAAGTTCAAGTTTTTCATACCTTGGCTTAGTTACTAAACAGAATAGAGACTGCTGTCATGAACAGGATAACCCCTTGCTCCAAAGCTAATAGTAGTTTATTCAAAGAGTCATGGGTAACAACTGAACAATTTCACAGAAGTTGCCAGAACTGAATTATACAGCAATCATGCATTTTCTTATAAGCAATCTGGTATAAATTAGCAGACTAAGCTGTCATTGATCAGTAAAGCATTACCTTGTTTTTCCTAGGTGAGTGCTTTTCCCAAACTTTCTTGAGGATGAGTTGTCATTGACTCACTTCCTTGAAAAAGGAAGAAATGACAATAATGCTTGGTAAGGTAGAAGGCAATAGGAAAAGCAGAGGACTGCAGTACAGATGGATAGATTCATTCAAGGAGGACATGGTCCTGAATCTGCAAGGCTTGAGCAGGGCTGTTGAGGACAGCGTGACTTATTCTTATTCTTAGGGTCACTATAAGCTGAAGTCAACTTGACAGCATGTAACAACAACTGCTTTGAAAACCTCTTCTATTTCACTTTCTAAAATTGTGAGTTCATTGTCCAAAGGTTCTTCCTTGAAGGAATATGTCATCCTTTCATTTCTTTTACATAGTTCCTCAGTGTATTGCTTCCTTTGCCTTTTTATATTACCCTGATCCTATAATGTGTTCCCCACCTAGTCATATAGCATCACTACTCTTGGTCCGAATTTTTCTTTAATTCCTCAGATGGTGTGGAAGACGTTTCTTATTCCACATTTTTGTTGTTATCTTCTACTTTTTTTACACTGATTGTTATAATAGTTCTCTTCGTTGTGTTCAGGATTCTGAACCTGGTTCTGTCATCTTTAAACAATTAAATAATTCTCACATTAAAACTGAGTTTTGAGTAAAAACAATTTAAGAACATTTTAAAAATACAGCAAAAAGAGGAAAAGCATGCCCATTAAAAGACCTTTGGAAGTATCCAGTAAATGGCCAGCAACGAAAGGCATTTGCCTGTAAGTAGAAGAAAAGCATAGCAGGGGACAGCCTAGTCTATGGGAGCTGGCTAGGAGCAACCACCAAGAAGTCCCTCTCTTGTTTTTGCACCAAATGTACCTGTGAGGGGTGTGTAAGACTGAAAGGAAACTCTTCTCCAAAGATCTCAAAATGGAGTGGCCACAAATGGGGAGATAACAGCCATTAGGACAGCCTGGTCCAAAGCCATATAGGGCTTTTTAGTTCATAATCAACACCTAGAAGCAGACTGGTAGCCAGTGAAGTTGCTAAAGCAAGGAACGTTTGTTTTCCTGTGACCAGTTCCAGTCAGCAGTTTAGCTTCAGCATCTTGATCCCAGTGAAGTTTCCAAACATTTTCCAAAGCCAGCCCCACATAGGGTGAATTACCATGATCCAAACATGATTTAACTAAGACAAAACTTACAAAAAAGCCAAAAGGAAATCATAAATGGGCAAAGCAGACAGTCCTTAATTTAAGAATGGCATCCAGAAATAGACAAGACGGAAATAACTTACACTTCCAACTGACATATAACGGTCATGATAACAGTGTGCATCTTACTTCAAACAAAGGAAATTAAAAGTCTCTATAAAATTCAGGAACTCATAACTCCTTGATTGGCATCTCATGCAAAAAAGTGGTATTGTGCTTGATAATAGCAAGGACAATTATTGAATATATTTCAGGGCTTGGGAAACTGAAGCTCCTTCCTAACCAGTGTTCTCATCTTCTGGAAGATGGAAAAGAGAAATTTTAGCTCTTTCAGCACAAACATTACTTTTTAGAGGTTTTGCACTGGCATAAAGGTTTCTGAAGCAATGGTGTCTACTTACTAATGTAAACTTTTTTAATATTAAAGATTAGTAGAAGACGTGGTTTCCAGAAATAACATTTCCAAGTCAAAAACACTGTGGGAAAGTTTTGAAAAGTCTGGCTCCTAGGGATCAGCAGAAGTCCTATCCATGAGCAGTTTGTAATTTGCTTTATCCCATGATACGCATGCAAGACTACATTAACTTCTCATGTGTTAAAGTCAATTCAGTATTGCCTGATCTCATCATAAAATTTAAAAATAACTTTCTACTGATAAATTCCCACTGAAACTGAATAAATTACCATAGTGATCCCATTACTGTCTGTATAGCAAAGGTAGTGATTTTGGTGAGGCACAGTAGTTCCCGGAGTGATGCCAAAGAGGGATTCCTCAAGAGCATGCTAATTTCTTAATTTACAAGGAAGATCTCTCATTCTCATTGAGAACACAGGAAGCAGCTACATTGCAGGTCTGACTATTTGTCTGCTTAGCTGAGAGTATTGTCTTTTCTCACTGCAGGGTTTGGCCAGAGAGTCTTTACCATTACTGGCTAAACATTACATTAAACTGGAGGTGCCAGAAGCTGAGACTAGGACACTCTGCATCCAAAGCATGTGCTTGACATGTGCTCCATGTCAAGAGTCAGGAAAAATTACTTTTTTTTGCACTGCAACAAAATTCCTCAGACAGCATGGTCCCTGTCTGGTTGAAGAATTGTGGTCAACTTTGGCTTGGCTTTTAGATGACTGAGGGTTTCTGGGAACTGTAGTTCAAAAATTAGCTCTCCAACTTCTTTACGAATGAGCTATAGCCTCTTTTCAGTAAACATAGCTGCATATCTGAGGGGTGGCCAACTATGGCTCTCCAGATGTTTTCATAATGGAACTCCCTAAATCCCTCATCACTGGCTAAGCCAGCTAGGGCTAATAGGTGTTGTAACGTAAAAAAAAAAAAAAAAAAACCTGTTTCCCCAACCCCGGCATAGACTATGGCATTAAGAAATATGATGTGGTGATCATATCAACTAATCAACACACTGAATGAGTTTGATAAAAAACAAATGTAGTATGCTTTAAGTTTCTAAGTATGGAGTTGACCAAAAAAACTCCACAGTAAAGTTCTGTAAAAATGACACTTTAACTTTGGTTCTAGAAAGCTTTCCTTTCAACTGTTCCCATTTATACGGCAAGATAGGTCTATCTGAGAACAGCAGCATGATAGGATGCTGTCCTGTCACACTGGCGCTTATGAATCCTAGAGTGAGAGGAAGGAAGAGGATAAAAACAGGAAATCAATCAGTTTAAAAAGTAAAATAAGAAAAACATACAGCTTATTTCAGGGAACATAAGCCAGTGTAATCTGATTTCTAGTAAATATGCATGGCAGACACAGATATTTACAAATATGTAAAATGAAGCAGTATGAATAGAGAAGCCAATCACGGGTAAAGTATACATATTAACTAATGCTATTACATTTATTTTCTTTAAAATAGTTATGCATGTTATGACTCCATAAAGGTCAAGTGCATTTTTGGTAATTTCTCTGTTCCTGTAGCCAACTTATAATTCATTCTCATTTCCATAAATTGGGAACTGACCTATGACATTAAGAAAAGCCAAAATGCTACAGGCTGCTGGATCTGGATTAACAATGAGGGATAATTTCCACAGATAAGAATGATCAGTAGCACTGAGTGATGGCTAGCTCCCTGGTTTGAAAATCTTTACATTATGAATATTTTTGAAAATTAAATTATTTAGGTAGAACTGAAAATGGTAGAAATTAGCCAGTCACTCCATTTGAAAATATTTTAGTAACAGAATAAGGAAATAACGCTTTTTTACTTCAATTATATTATTTTTCACAAAATGCTTTTAAATAAATAAATTGGGAAGCATACACATTGAAATCTGGTCTGAGTGTGATATTGAGAGAAAAGCAGGATATAGATTAAATAATTAAAAAATAAGTTTTTTCTAATTTGCAAGGACAAGTAATGTTCTCTGCTCTCTCATATCTGTGCTCAGTTACTAATGCCCTTTCACCTTTTGTTGTTCACAGTGCAGTTTGACATGATGCGGGCCTGTAACATGATTGCCACAGTCGCTTTAACAGCCGGTCAGCTTCTCTTCATTATGGGACTGGTAGAACTGCCCATTATTTTTCAGGATACCCAATGGTGGGAAGAAGCCATAGCTGCTGTTTTCCAGCTCGCCAGTAAGTAGATTCTTTTACATGTTAATAAATGCTTTTGCGTACCATCTTTTACAAATCTTTCATGTGAAACTGGACCATAAAGTATTGGCAGGTTCACACTGCTTATTGTACTGGCATACTCAGTTCATATAATTAGGCTCATTTATTAAATATATCAGTGCCTTTCTGCCAGAAACAATCCCTATTTTCATAGATACCATGGCAGAAATTTGCACAGACTCCTCACAAAACTGTCATTACTGTTATTACAAGTAAGGATGGGACCAATAATTTCCCTACAAAGAGGAAAAAGTGATTTCGGACAATGAAAAAACTTAGGCTAGATGTAGGTTGCCTTTGTTTTAAAGACAAAGAGGCGAAGTGCTCTCTCCCTCTCTTTTTCTGGGGGAAATACTACAATACTACTCCACTAAAGGGGCTACGCTGTTTAGGTAATCATCTACCTTTCCTTGGGAAAAATTCCTTGGAAATAATGCTTGTCATAACAAAGCACTGCTGTTCCTATGGAATTTCAGTCCATACCTGAAAGTTCCATGATTCCTTCTGCTCTGGAGATTAATCAAACAAACCCTTGGAAGAGATTTTCACTTCCACTGATGCCCTGCCCAAGAAACGTTGAAAAATTCTGTATAAGAAATAGCACTCTTGCAGTAATTTTTTCATGGATCCATGTACTTGAACTTTTTGTGAACTTTATTTGTTGATTCTTTTTTTGTTATTTTTGAAATGGCTGAATGTGTTCCATCAGTTTGTGCTACCGCAGCATAGCTTAAACACTTGTTTGAAATAAAAACACTGAAATGTGGAAGGAATATGTATTTGTCTCCATACTACCAAGCTCAGACCTTTCCAGACTTTTCATGTTGGTGACACACTTTTTAGACATGCATCATTTTGTGACACAGTAATTCAGTTTTACCACCAAACCAGAGGTTAAACTAACCCCTAACCCACATACATAAATTGTAATAACAAAATGTATGGGGACACAACGTATCTCATGAAAACCTTTCATGTATTTTTAAAAATAAATGATTTATAAATAATAACATATGTTTCCAAGATTGTATGCGAAACACCTACACACTTCAAGCGACACACTAATGTGTTGTGGCACACCATTTGGAAAGCCCTGACCAAGCTATTTAAAGGCAAAGTAGAACTGGCAGGCAGCACTCATCAAAAGATGCATTTTTTTTAAGGCAGGGGAATATGGAGATTCTAATCAAAGCAGTTTTAGATTACAATCCTAGACTTCATCAGCTGGTCTTTCATAGACTGACAAATCACGCACAGGCACCGTTCTACTTGGAGGTCAGCCCCTTAAGTTCCCGGAGATTTACTGCTAGTGATGTGTCATCAGTGGTAAGAAGGAAAGGGAAAATTCTAGCTATGAACAGGGAGCAGATCTTGGATTTTTGGAATCCAAGTTACCTCACCCCTCTAGCATGGGAAAAACTACATTAACACTGGAGTTAATGTGTCTGTTTCTCCTCCCACTTGTGCCAATGGAATGAAAATAAAACAGTGGGGTAGGGAATACCTCCCATCTACTGTGGAGTAAGCATGCAGGGACTAGGATTTGAAGGTTCCTCTGTCATAGATTCCCACTCTCATAGAACTGTTTCATCCCTTAACTTTCTAAAATTCTGCTGAAATCAAAAGATCTGCACTACTATGAATTTAACCCCATAATCCAGGAATTGTTTTTGCACCAAGAAAAATCCTGCAGTTTTTCTCAAAGTTACTAATGTCAGTGAAGAGAACAGATTTGTTCATTAACATCTCTTTGAAAGAAGAAATAGAGACCATTCTTTTCAAACTTTCTGCCTGTATAAAGGAAGCTGTTCTTTGAAAACATTTGTTGTTAATCACTGTCACATCAGCTTTACCTTACGACCACTCTATAAATGAGAGTCCTCCAAGATACCCTAGTATTTACAGCTTTGCTAAGGTCTTGCAGCTCAGGCCACTGCTTCTTTTATTAAGTCTACCACATGTAATGCAGTTTTCCTCATCTCCTACCATCTTCAGCTTCACCAAACATCAGTGTCTTTTCTAATGCATCATGTTGTCTCATGATACATTCAAAGTACAATAGATTAAACCTAGTCATTTGGCTTCTAGGGAGAGTGCAAGTCTAATTTACTCTTGGACTCGTTCATTTGTCTTCTTGTCAATATCTGTAGAATTCTCCTTCAGTGCCACATTTCAAATGAGTTGATTCTCTTCCTGTCAGCTTTCTTCGCTGTCCAGTTCTCACAACCCTATACAGAAATCAGATATTATGGTATGGATTATTCCAACTTTGGTGTTCAATAATAATCACCTGAAATCTGTTGCTGGTTCCAAAGCAGACCCACTGAATCAATGAGATTGACCTAAGTGTTAACTAACCATTCAACAATTCACTGAAGGGATCTACACACAGAAGATCCTTCAGATTTGAGGATCTTATCTAGTTCCTTCATAGCTGCCCTTCTAAGTCTTCTGATTTCTTGACTACAGCTTTGATTTAGATTAATGACTGATGGTGTAGAAGTGAAGGATGGTACAGAAAATCTTTATTTCAATGTCTTCATCACTGACTGTAAAGTTAGGTAAATCTTCTGTGGTCATTATTCTTTTCTTAATGTTCAACTATAACTTTGCATGTGCACTTGCTTACCTGACTTTCCACAGTAGCAGTTCCAAGTTGTTGCTATTTTGTGATAGTAGTAAGGTGAGGTGCCATCAGCATATCTTAAATTGTTGATGTTCCTTTGTCCAGTTTTCATATCTCCTTCCTCTGAGTATAATTCTGCTTTCCACATACAGTGGGCCCTCCTTACTTGTTACCTCTGCATCTGCAGCTTCCCATTCATGTGAAGTGTCGCATCCTATACCTAAATGGTGGCAAAATGAACGTGGATACACTGTGCATGTCACTGCCATTGGATATAATGAGATGTGAGTATTCATGATTTCCACTATTTCCTGGGGTTCCTGGAACAGAACCCCCACATATACAGAGGGCCCAGTATAATATGTTTTGCATTTAAATTCAACACATAGGGTAATAAAACACAGTTCTGTCTTGACTCCCTTGCCAGTTGGAAACATTCCATTTCTTCATATTCTGTCCTAACAGTAAACTCTTGCGCAGAGTATAAGTCACACCAAGAGAATCAAATTTCTTTTAGAGTGAGTGACATTTTTTCATGCTTACAGTAATCTAGAAAACACAGTTTGATTTTCTTCTGAAATTCTTTGATGTGCTCCTTTAGCCAATGCATGTTCACACTATGTTTGCTAGTGCCTCTTCCATTTCTGAACCCAGATTGGGCATCTGGCATTTCTTGTTCCATATATGGTAGAAATCTTTGACCCTTTCTGTACCTTACCTTTTTGTAGTGCTGGGGTGCGGGGATTGCTCAAGCAACCTCCAGCGAGAGGCTCTCGCGTCCCCACTGCTTCAGCTCCACACGAGCTGCCTGCTCCCGAGCAGCCAGCATGAGAGCCCCACCTCTTCCTTCCGCAGCACAGCCTGGGACAGGAAGCGCAACTGCTGGGGCTCCGGAGGCTCCACACACACAGCAAGTGTGTGCTGGGCCCTGGAACAATGCGTGATCACGCATCATTTTCAGCTGAAAGCCGAAAATGAAAAAGTGCGTGAGCAGCGCCTGCCCTATCCCGGAGCGTCACGTGATTGTGAGTGTGTCATGTAGATTGCTCCTCACAATCACACAACACTCCAGGCACCCTTTTGCATGCCAAATGCCATGCAAAAAGGGCCTTTGTTGTCAAATCTCAAGCATCACTTTGCTTGCATGGAAGATCAATGCAATGTCTGATAGTTACTAAGATCCTTGGTGTACACTTTCTTGGGAAATTGAACGTATATTGAGCAGTTCCAGTCTGTGGATCATTCTTTTGTTTTCCATATTTGTTGGCAAATTGTTATTTGAATTTGGATAGATTCTATCTCTGTAACTTGAAACAACTGTGTCAGGATGCCATCTGTTCCTGGAGTTTGTTTTTTTAAGTGTTTTGAGGGCAACTTCCACTTCACTTTCTAAAATTATGGCTTCCTTGTCTAAAGGCTGTTCCTTGAAGAAATCAATCAACCCTTAATCTCTTTTATATAGTTTTTTAAAGTATTGCTTTCATCACCTTTTTATTTTGATCCTATAGTGTGTTTCCCTGTTGGCCACACAGCATCCCACTCTTTGTTTGAATTCTCACTAATTTCCTGGATGTTTTGGAAGATGCTTTTTGTTCTTCCTTTTTTGGTGACTTCCTCTGTTTATTTGTATTTACTGTATTATTCAAAAAACCCTCTTTGTCCATATACATAGGTTGCTGAATAAATAGATGCAGGATTTTGACCCTATTCTAGTTATCTTTTACTTTTGTTTCTTGCTTGTCCTTGTTTGGAAAATTTCATCTGTTATCTGATGAGACTTTCCTTCCTTCCTTCCCTCCTTCCTTCCTTCCTTCTTTTGTTTCTGGCAGCAATCTTAGTATTCTTCCCACTCAACATACGGATTTTGGCTCACAGTTCTTCTGGTTCCATGACTATTAGGCTTAACAGTGCGAATCTATTCTTTATATGGTTTTGGGATTTTACTGGGATGTTCCTTAGCTTGTATTTTGGCATGATGACTGATTTAGTGCATTTCCTTAAGTTTACTGTAATTTTGACATTAGCAGTTTATGGTCTGTGTCACAATTGCTCCTGGTCTTGTTTTTCTTCTTTGAGCTATATAACCTATTTGATTTCTATATTAGCCATCTGGTGACCTCCTCATATACAGTTGCCTCTTCGGTTGGCTGAATAATGTGTTTGCAATGAAAAAACTGATTGCCTCACAGAATTCAATAAGTCACTGTCCTGATTCATTTCTTCATATTAGGCCGGTTTTCAGTTCTTCGTTTTCTTCTTTTTTGTTTTGTTTTGACTTTTGCATACCAATCACCTCTGATTACATCAACATGCCTTGTTCTGGTGTGTGATCAGTTTCTTCATGAATGTCAGCAGAGAATCAGTTTCTTCCTCTTAAGCCTCTGCAATCTGAGCATAAACTTGGATTATGGTTATATTGATAGACTTTCGCTGAAATTTTATTGATATTATTCAGTCAGACTTTGCATTACATTCCCTGACTGCTTCTGTGACATTTCACCACATTATTAATGCCAACGTGTCTTTTCTTAGATATTATTTTCCTGGGTACAGCACTGTAATTGCCTGATTGAAAATGTCCCATTCCTGTCCACTTTAGCTTGCTCACCCCCAGTCTTGCAACGATTATATGTTCCACTTGTTGTTGTTTTTTACAATATCTAGCTTACTCTGATTCATATTTCTCACATTCCATGTTCCTAGTATACGCACTGTGCAGCTTCAGGATGTCTTTCAACATTTGAGTGTGCCAGCAACTGAACATCTTTTTGGTCTGAACCCAGTTGCATCATTAAGCACAGCTCTATTTGTACTGGTTCTCTGTTCCTCCCTGTAGCTAGTTGATTGCTTTTGATCAAGGATGCTCATCTTCTGGCATTATATCTTGCTTCATTTTGGATTGTCTCATCATATTGTTTTCATGATAAAAGACCTTTAGATGTAGTTTACTGGTTCCACCTCCTGCACAGTACTGGCAAGAGTTAAAGTGCCACTGCTGTTGTCTCTGACAGATCTTCCACTAGTGTCCTCCACCAATAGTGCTGCTGCTCAACAGCTGTTTAGCACATTTAGTCTGGCTTCTCAGCAAAAGTCTGTCTGACCTGGGAGATTCTACCAGCAGCAAGGCTATATATATAGCTTTCTCACAAGATCCAATGAAACCATCAGCATAGCCTCTTGTCTCACTAAAGCTCATAATCCCATCACCATGGTAAAGTAGTTCAGTAGTTCAAATACTTGTAGTCCAAGATTGGAAAGACAGAACATTTACATATTTACCATCCGTTGTTCAATGGAAATACAGCAAATTTTTAAAATTGGATTTTAAAATAAGAATTATAAAGATGGACAAAAGTGGGGGGAGGTAAAACAGAACAAAAAGAAAGGGGAAGTATTATATGATATGAACATGGACTAGGCACATATACTTACATAAGCAAACCATTTTTCTAAAAATATATTTCCTTGAGGTTGATGGCCACATAACACACATTTATGTGCAGCTTAAAGCAGTAAAATCTTCTTGCCATTGAACAACGAATGGTAAATATGTAACAGTTCTATCTTTCCAATCTTGAACTACAAGTGTTTTGGCAACTATAAGAGTGCACAGGATCCAACAACACTAATTCCCAAGTAGATTCTATGTTCCAAGAATTAGGTTTAAAAGAACACGTACATCTATAAATGCCATCAATTTTTTGCATAGAAAATTAGTATGCTATAATACATTGAACTGAAACGGGTTAACACTGAACATACCCACATCATATGAAATCTGAAGGGGGACTCTACAGCAGAGATTCTTAATTCTTTTTTGGGGTCACAGATCCCTTTAACAATCTGATGAAAGCATGGCTCCCTTTACCAAAAAATGCACATGAACATACAAAAAATGTTTCATACTGTTTATTTTATTGCTTTTGAATGTAAAACAACTGAGGATATGAAACTGAGCATACAAAAACAAGCTTTTAGATCTCTTGTTTTTTTCTGTTAAAAAATAAATGGCTACTTCCTGAAAAAGAAAAAAACTGAAATAAATCCAAAATCCGAAGTAAACTTTAATTCTCTTCAAAAGTATATTTCATTGAAAGTACATTCCAGTGAAAATGTTGCTGTTTAGTTAAATGGAATAAGAACCTGACCCCAACTCTGCACCCTGTTACAGTAATCTTGAATCTTTTTTCTATTTTCTGAGGTAGTAGCTACTTCTTCCATTGTTGGAAATGTGGAAAAAAATTGGAACTTTTTTTCATATGCGGTGAGGTTGTAACAGAGTTAAAATATTTTGATACATGATAAGAGCTAAAATGCAAAAATAATAATAATGAAAGATTAAAATCAGCTTTGAGAAACTCATTTGGCATATGGTGACTGTGGCTAGAATAACTTTTGCAAGATACCGGAGATCACCTAAAATACCTACTGAGGAAGAATGGACCAAAAAAAGGACAGATACTGCTGAACTGGATAAACTTACATATATTTTAGATGGGAAAGTAAATAGTAAATTCTCAAAAGATTGGGAATTGCTTAAGGAGTTCCTACAACTGAAATTTAATAAATTAATGGTAGTTGGATTTAATGAGTAATCAGACATTTATAGATATATTGTGTAAAATGGGCTACTATTTGAATCATTTATTTTTAATTTTGTTGTTAGGAAGAGAAGAATATAGATATAGATAAAGATACATGTAGAGCTTATAGCATACTATGGTATGTATAGTTATTATGATTATTAATCACCATTAGTTGCCATAATCTTTTTAGGAAGGAGAAGAAAATCTTTGACTAAGTAATGCTGTCTCAGAGGAGGAGAACATTAATTTAAAAAGAGAAAGGACTAAAATGTTTGTTAAGTTTCTAATTTATTCTTTTTTTCTTCTCTTTTTGGGTAAAGAAGGTATACTAGGCTGTGTTATTAAGAACTGTTTCTCCATCATGTAGGAAGTCTATTTTAATTTACTGCTATATGTTCCATAAATCGTTATATATTAGTTATATAGCTATATGTTTAGGTGTAATTATATAATAGCTATATTTAGTTTAGTTTAGGTGTAGTTTTTATATTGTTTACATAGTGTTTTTTATTTTTGTTGATTCATTTGTATTCTTGAATCTCTCTTCTTTTGTAATACACTTTTAAAATAAAAATATCTATTATTATTACTACTGCTGCTGCTGCTATTATTATGGTAGAACTCCTACCCAGGTTGGCCATTGACACTGCCCAAGATACTCGTCACGGGAAGAGCTCAACTAGTGAGTGACCAAGATTACTGTAGGGCAAGAGGAAATTCAGCCCCAGGCAGGCCTCCAGTGCACCTCCCAGACACCTGGGACACACACATGACAAAATAATTTTCACTTCCTGTTTTGTTAAAAAGAGTACTTGGGACTAAAACTGGCAGGTGGCTTTTAAGTGGCCAACTGCACCCCTCCATAAGCTTCTGAGAATGCAAGTTCATATTTTTGCCCCACCCCCGCCTTTTTGGCTGAGGGATCAGCCTGTGAAAATGGTCACCAGATTCTCCAAAACTGCTTACCCCTGATGTGGTGGTGGGGAACCATACTTCAGTGGTCTGGAGTATACACTTTGCTCACAGAATGCTTCAGGGTCAATCCATATTATTTCCAAGGAAAAAGGATCTGGTAACAGTTAATACAACCTGACAGAAGACATGGACTAATGTCAAATTATAAGCTTTTTATAATAAACAATCCTTTAATGTGTCACTGTCACAGGCAACTAATTACCAGTTTTGCATGAAATACAACACATCAATGCAACAGATTACTGATGCAAAAAAGGAATATGCAGAAATAACTGTTAATGGTAACTAGAGGACATTTTTAAGACAAGGGGCCTCTTTGCAAGGGTGAAATTATATTTCTACTCTCATTCTCTTATTGTATATATTTTTTCATGTTTGATATGGCAGGACAGTTCAACTGACACTAAGGACATTGTCATACTATGGTAGTTTGTTAATGGAATCCAAGTTATAGCATCTTAAGAATCTCAATCTTTTTTTAAAAAAAAAATCACATCAGTAACGCCTGTAGTTGTGAGATTTCTAAGTGTGCACAATTACCCATTGCTTTAGTTTAGAATGCGAAAAGTTGTTGTTGTGGCTGTTGCTGTTGTTGTTATAAGTATGATAGCTCCAAGACCTCTTCAGCCAGCCTGACAACTAGGGTCTGACCACTAGACCAGTGACCACTGTTATCTGTATAAGCTGGAAATGTCCAAGCCCAATAATCATTGAGAAATTTTGGAGAATGGGTGAGGTGTCAGAGGACTGGAGAAGGGCAAACACCATCCATCTTTTCAAAAATGGCAAAAAAGAAGATCCAGGAAACTGCAGTCCAATCAGACTGACTTCAATACCAAGAAAAATATTAGAACAAATTATACAATTAATCAGCAAGTATCTTGATGACAATGCAGTGATTAGTAGAAGCCAACATAGATTTCTCAAGAATCCTGCTAAACTAACTTTGTATCTTTTTTGATTGGGTCACTAGTTTAAGTAGATGGTGGGAATGCTATGTGTATCATTTATCTGGATTTCAGCAAAGCATTTGATAAGGTCTGCCCTGATATTTTGATTAGCAAACTGATTATATATGGAATGGATGAAAGCATCATCAGATGGATCTATATAGTTGGTCCTCCCTGGTTTCTGCATCCATGGATTTCACCAACCACTGCTTGAAAATATTCAAGAAAACAAAAACAAAAAGCAATCCTTGATTTTGCTGTTTGCTGAGCACTACACTGATGTGTAGGCATACCCTGATATAGTTTCCTGCCATTGCACCGATCCTCAAGCTATTTCTAGCACTCATTTCAGTTCGCTATTTTTATAAGGGACAGCATATTACTACACCATTGTATATAATAGGACTTGATCATCCATGGATTTTGATATCCACAGGAGGTCCTTGAACCAAACCCCAGTGGATACTGAGGGACCAATGTAATTAGTTGGAAAGCCATGCACAAAGAGTTGTCATCAGTGGCTGTGCTTCAAATATTAAGGGGATCTCAAGTGGAGTGCCTCAGTGCTCTGCCCAGGAGTCAAAACTCTTTAATATTTTTTATTAATAATGATGGGATGGAGGCAATGATTATGAAATTTGCAGATGATACAAAACTGGGAGGAGTAGCTAACACATTGGAAGATAGGAATAAATTCAAAAGGACCTTGAAAACTAGAAAAGTGAACTGTAATTAATAAAATGAAATTCAACAGTGACAAATGCAAAATTCTACATTTAGGCCACAAAAACTAAATGCACAGGTATAGAATGGGGGATGTTTAGCTCGGCAGTATTACTTGTGACAAGGATCTTGGAATGATTGTTGATTAGAAGTTCAACGTGAGCTGGTAGTGTGATGGTGCAGCAAAGATGGCAAATGCTATCTTAGCCTGCATTAATAGAAGCATTATTTCTAAGTCAAAGTAAGTAATAGTCCCTTTATATTCTGTACTGGTCAAGCCCTGTATGGAGTACAGTCTTCAGTTCTAGGTGCCACATTTTAAGAAAGATAAGACAAGTTTGACTGAGTTCAGAGAAGGGCAATGAGGATGATAACAGGTATAGAGAACAAAAAATATGACATGTTGATTGCCCTCTTTAAATACTTCAAGGGCTGCCACAAAGAGGCAGGTACAGGCTTGTTCTCTCCTGTCCTAGAAAGAACTAGGTCTATTGTTTTTAAGTTATAGGAGAGTAGATTTCAAGTGAACATTAGAAGGAAATTTTGACAGTGAGAGTGAATCAGCAAGGGAACTGTTTGCTTAGAGAGGCGGTGGGGTCTCCCTCTCTGGATGTCTGCAAAAAGAGGCTGGCCAGGTACCTGCTGGGGATGCTCTACCTGGAGATCCTGCATTGAATAGGGGGTTAGACGTTATGGGCCAGAGGGCCTGTTTCAACAGCATGATTCTATGGCAATTCCCATCCCCTTTAAACAAGGTCTTGAAAATCAGATTAATAATTTGTCTAGTCAAGTCCCTTAATCACTCTAAGTAAATAAAACTACTTGAAAACATTTCAACGCCATCCCCACTATCCCACATTTGCTTCTCTTGAAAATCAGCTTGAAGCTCTTTTCCTACTGCTCTATCCTCCTGCTGAGCAAAACCACACTCTCCTGTTTGTCAGGGAGGAAATGCATTCCAGCCCTGTTTAGAATTTGTTGTTTCATTGACAAACAGTACAGAAGACAGCCGTGTGCCTTTCTTCTATCACACTGCTAATTTTAGATTAGATTCTTTTGTTGTGCTATAGTCTGTTTTAAACACAGTCAGAGAGAGAGACTGAAGGGCGCCAGGATATCCCGACACAGGAGAAGGAAATGCCTGCTATTACCTGTTATGCAAGCTGAACTTTGAAATTCTCAGCAGAGGGAGGGGAAAGAGAGAGCTAGATGTCAGAGCTGGAATTACTAATGCAATACTAACAAAACTAACAGCAGTGTTTTTGATGCTTGAACTCATCATGTGAAGAATGTGATCTACCTGCTCGTACCATTACAGTCAACAGTGCCACTCTAACGCCTCTGTTGTGCAGCTAAAGAACAACTAGTCCCATGAAAGACAGCAATAACATTTAATATTTTGTCATCATTTCTAGCAGTCCTAAATAGACAGGATCCTATGCTATCTGGAAATTCATATATTTCCCCCATTTAAGATTTTTAATTACAAAGAACAACAAAAATGAAAGACGGTTTTATATTTAAAAGCAGAAAGTTTAAAGTTGAAAGAGCTTGTAATAAGTTGCATGAGATTTATTTGGATGTATCATTTCCAGAGAGAAAGGATGCTGAAGCCCCTGTTCACATTTCTCAAAGTTAGCATTTAGCGCTGATCTTCTCTATTACGATGGGAAAGACATTGCAAAGGTGTAGGGGATTTTTGTTGGTTTTTTTCTTGGTATGATATAGGTGGAATGGATTTACCTGACTGAAGACAGTGGAAAAACTAATATATTCCATGTCATTTCAAAAAAAAAAAGTGTTAATAATTAACTTAAAATATCCACAGTTAAAATTTCTACATTAGCACATTAGCTTGCACTCAGTATTGGAGAAAAAACAGAAGGCAGCATCTGGTAATTGACTTTTCTAAGTTATGGTTCAGACTCATGCATGCAGAGTTCATTTTTTTCTTAGGATGATCCTGTTTTTTAAATATTTGAGTAGATGAATAGAACAAAGAATGTTGGCAGGCATCACTTCTCATGTAGGCTGATAAAAATATTTTCTTCTATAAAACTTTAAAATATATAGGAAGAGTGACCCTAGCTTCACTCCCTCAAGTAGAAAGAAATGGTGCTGCAGTTATTTACTTTAGGTCAGGGTATTATCAGTGGTGTAAAATATCGAGGTTCTTCTTTTTATTTTGACTTTTCAGTATGCAGACTTTACAGCAATTTCCCCATCATCATGAGGGAGAGATGCAACATTTTAGAGAAACCTGAGCGTTTCAGTCATGATACCTCAAATACCTCAAGCAGCACGCTGACCTGGGCAATCAAAAAGTCACTATTTTAACACTCAGTAAACTGACACTTGAAATGGTTCCCGGCTCTGTGACACTTATTTCACCCACCTGCCTATGACCTTGATAGAGGGGTGTCCCTTTAAAAAAAAATCTAACAAAATAAGATCATAGGAAGCAGAGAGGAAGGAAAGAGAATAGGAAGGAAAACTGCTCTGGTAGTCACATTTGGATTCAGATAGCTCTAGAACTGTGCAGCCCTACATCTTACAGGAAAGAATTGTTTGCTTTGGAAGAATATTGTGGTGAAAATGGAAGCAGGTTTGTGCACAGGGAGTTTTGCAATCATAAATTTTTCTCTAGAGGGTTCTCCACTGAAAGACCAAAAAAAAAAAATAATAATAATAAATCTGAAGAGTCGCTGGGCTTAGCTTTTTGCATCTGTTAATAGGTGAAAAGCCTCTGATAACTCTGGAAGCAGCCTTACTGTATCAACCCAACCAAACCTTTCCCTTTCCTGACAGAGTTTTTTAAAATACAGTTCTGCTGGCAATGTGATGATATTTTTAAGAGTTATGTTCAACTGTTTTTATCATGTTATTACTCAAAGAAAGTACAGATCTGTATGGTTGATGCCACGGAGACAAATGATGATGGATTAACATATGCTTAAAAGA
This sequence comes from Ctenosaura bakeri, assembly GCA_948474755.1. Taxonomy (NCBI): domain Eukaryota; kingdom Metazoa; phylum Chordata; class Lepidosauria; order Squamata; family Iguanidae; genus Ctenosaura; species Ctenosaura bakeri. The sequence continues at coordinate 19,185 of CAOLHI010003913.1, read as the reverse complement.
TTTAGAAATTGAAGCTGGGGTCCTGCCAGGATCACTCAAGCAGGAAATTCATTATTCTGATCTGAAATGTTCACAAAATAACATTCCCCTTCCTACTTTGCCTGTCCAACTACTGCCACCACCTCCTCCTTAATTCTTCCTAACAAATCTATTATCTGTTTCCTTCCCTTGTGGAAAAGTGATGGCCCCCTACCTCTCCTAATACCGGCTTGTTTGTGAGACATGAGAAACAACTCCAGATAAACAGTAACTCTATAAGAGACAAAAAGAACCCTTTCTATGGGAAGAGGGGGAGGCAGGTTTTTTTTTAAATAGTGAACATTTTGTACATATTTTGTTATGTGACTTCAAGAATTTTCTAGAAGGGATTCTTAACTTTTCACTTCTAGTGACAGATGAATGGGAACAGTCTAACACTCATTGTCCAATGTAATTTGTACTTTGGAACAGGTTCCTGAATACAAAATATTTGTATATAATGGCTTTTTCATTTAAAATATAGTTGGCCCTCCACATTTGCAGGTTTTACTTCCACAAATTTGATTATTTGTGAGTTCCTTCCCCCTGCCCCAACCTCAGATGCTTCTTTTCCAGGGGAACGTTCCCTGTCAGTAGCTCCAATCAGGCTATGAAGCCCTTTAAAATCCCACCTCTAGTCCTCCCCCTCATCCTCCACCAACTGCTGCCTGCCCAGCTAAGGATGGCTCACAGAATGATTTCTCAGTACCACAAACCCTTTCCCAATGCCTCCCACACACATAAGGAAGGAGATAGATAAGTGTTGCCATGTTGACTCATCCCCTTTCCTTCTCTTTTCCCAGACCTGGTATATATTTTAGTTGTCCACTCTTCCCCCACACCTAGGCCCCCTTCGCACAGAGACACGCATACATTTTGATATTTGCATTTTTTCCACTTTGGCAAGAGTCCTGCACTCCTAACCCTAGAGGATGTGGAGGGCCAACTGTATATGCAAGCCGTTGACTAGGAAGGATCAAGCTCTGCTCATATGTAATATTCAGGGAAAACTGTAAATATAAATACATTTAATTTCTATTATATTGCTTTCTTTGGTACACGAGAATCAAGTGTAGCTCTGTAAGGAGCATTGGGCTGGATCCTAATTTAGTCAAACTTACAACAGACCCACTGAAATCAATGATTCTTATGTTAATCATGACTGGCTAGAATTCTGTTAGCGTCAGTGAGTCTGACTAACTTGAGATTATCTGTTTCAAGCAGATATTCCAATCATTTAGGCCTCTAAAATAAGTTTTGCCACTCTACTTAGAGATGCGGTTGGTTCCTTTTTTCTTTTTTTTTCTTTTTGGATAACAGTTAATACTGTACTGTAACTTTTATTTAAAAAAAAAAAATATTCCTTTCTCTCAGGAGCAAAAGGCATTTCTGAATGCCTGTGAGGGAAAATAGTGGCAGCCAAGGGGCAGCTTGCCCACTGAGGAGATGCTGGTACTTTCTTCTCTCTACAGAATGACCTTCAATTTATCCACAAGTTATATCAAAATCCATAATTTTGGCCCAAAAATCTGCCCTTGACTTATACATGAAAATATACAGTAACACAAACCTTTTCCTAAATCATACTGTAAACTGGTACTCTCTGTCTTGTAAAATTAACAACAATGTTCAAGGACAGTGACCCAATTAAAAAAAATATTTTAATCAATCAAAATTGATTAATTAGTAGATTAGATTTATATTTAGTTAAGAATAATTGTTTGAAGTATCATATTACTCACTCTGTTTAGTGATAATACATAGATATGACATATATGTCATAATAAGCACATAGAAGAGGCATATCATCTTGTATGACATCTATACATCTTTTAACAATGCCTCTTTTATAGTGGCATTTGGCACTTGCAGCTTTGTAACTACTTCTGTTAGAAACAGTAAAAACAGTACATTTAAAACTTTTCTGCCTAATTAGTCTTCTAATTTTTTAAATAACTTTATTTTAAATATTAAAATATCACATCAGACAAAAATAACAATAATCCCTTCTCCTATTGCCCCTCTCCCCTACAACAAAGAAAAGAGAAAGAAAAGAATGGTGTAAAATCAGCTCTTGTTCAAACCTCCAACCTTTCACATAAATTATAATGCAGTAATAATGGAGTCTATAATAAAAATTTAAAAATTAATCCTTGCCTTTCAAAGTGCACATATGTTAGCCATTCTACCCGACATTTATCTGCATTCTAATAACTGTGTTTTCATCATTAACACGCTTAAAAAAGGATAACAACTTAAATAAAATGCACCTGGTTTAGCTTTTTATTTACTCAATAAAATACAAGGAGATCGTTTTTTGATAATGGCTATATACTATGCATTTTTATATCATAGAGATAATATAGTTGTGATCATCTTTCCCCACTTGAGCTATTAGCGCTCAATACAAAATTTTACAAGGTCCTTATAAAAAAGAGTATTGCCATCATCTTCATAAAGATATAGTAAATATAGCTTAGGATCTTTAGTAACTGCCACCTTCAATAAAGAAGAAAATTCTTGAATAATTAAGTCTCAGAAGGAACTAGTGGTTAAGCAGTCCCACCATATATGCAACTTGGTGCCAATAAAGTCCTCCAATAAATAGCTGATCCTGAACCTTTAGTTCAAGAAATGTGAAGTGGCATTCTATACTATTTTAATGGGTTTTTGTCAATATGAACTGACACTGATCAAAATAGTTCTTAGGACCAAATTCGGACCCACATTCTGTCTGGTAAAATTTCCTCTGGGTCTACCTCCGTCTTCATTTTGAATCCTTTTGAGTTATTTGTCAAGTTAAAAAGGTCACACAATCTAGCAGTATTTATTTGGAGTTATCAGCTGTTCTTGTTGTTAACTGCCATCAAGTCAACTTCAACTTATGCCAACCTTATGAATGAGAGATTTCCAAGTCACCCTATCATCAACTGCCCTGCTCAGGTCTTGCAGATTCAGGGACATGTCTTGCTTGGCTGAGTCTATCCATCTGTAACGTAGCCTTTCTCATTGTCTACTGCTTTCTACATTACCAAGCATTATTGTCTTTTCTAATGAGATCATGTCTTCTCATGACATGGCCAAAGTACAACAGCCTCAGTTTACTCATCTTGAGTTCAGGCTTGATTTGCTCTAGGACCCATTAATTTGTATTTTTCACAGTCCATAGTATCGTAAAATGCTTCTCTAGCATCACATTTCAATTGAGTTGATTTTTTTCTGATCACCTTTTTGCACTGTCCAGCTTTTTTCACTGTCCAGCTTTTTCTTCTGATCACCTTTTTTCACTGTCCAGCTTTTAATTTTAGCGTTCAATGATATATCTTTACACTCTGGGGTCTTGTCTAGTTCTTTATAGCTGCCCTTCCAATCCTAGTCTTCTGATTTTTTGACTGCAATCTCCATTCTGATTAATTACTGAGCCAAGGTATGGAAAACACTGAACTATTTTGGTGTCTTCGTCGTCTGCTTTAAAATTACGCAAATCATCTGTGGTCATTATTTTTGGTTTCTCAAGATTCAGCTATAAACTTGTCTTCAACATTTTTTTCCTTGACTTTCTTTAGTAATCATTCCAAGTCTGCTAATTTTCTGCTAATAATATGCTGTCATCTTCATATCTCAAATTGTTGATGTTCCTTCCTCCACTTTTCACACCTCATTCCTCTGAATCTAATCATGCATGATATGTTCAATGTACAAGTTAAACAGATAAAGTGATAAAACGCAGTCTTGCCTGATTCCCTTGCCAACTGGAAGTCATTCTATTTCTCCATATTCTATCTTAATGGTAGCATCTTCTCCCCAGCACAGATTACGCATCAAGATAAATCAAATGTTGTGGCACACCCATTTCTTTAAGAGTTTTTCATGATCTTCACAATCAAAGGCTTTGCTGTAATCTATAAAGTTCAGGCTGACTTTCTTCTGAAATTCTTTTGCACACTCCATTTTCCAATGTATTTTTGTAATATGATCTCTAATACCTATTGCTCTTCTGAACCTAACTCAGGCATCTGGCATTTCTTATTTCATACATAGTAAAAATCTTTATTGTAGAATTTTCAGCATCACTTCACTTTAATGGGAAATTAATTAAATGCTCTTGTGGTTGCTGTAATCCCTGGTGTCCCCTTTCTTGGCAATTGAAAAGTATATTGAGCATTTGCAGTCTGTGGACATTCTTTTGTTTTCCATATTTGTTGACAGATTTTAGTTAGAACTAGACTACATTCTGTCTCTCTAGCTTGAAGCAGCTCCATTGATATATCATCTGTTTCTGGTGATTTATTTCTCCCAAGTACTCTAAGTGCAGGTTCTACTTTACTTTCTAAAATTGTAGGTTCATCTTCAAATGGTTCTTCCTTGAATCCACACTCTCGGTTTAAATTTTCTTTTGATTTCTCAGATCTTGTCAAGCAGGTCTCTTCTTCCTTTTTTGGAGCCATCCTTTATTTCTCTGTGTTGATTATTACAGTAGTTCTCTTCATCCCAGCACTCAAGTCACTGTTCAGTTGCTCTCAAAGTTCTGACCCTAATTCTGTCCCCTTTTACTTTTGCTTCTCATCTGTCCCTGATTGAAAATTTCTACCTGTCATCTAGTGAGACTTCTCTTTCTTTTTAGCTTCAGATAATGTCTTTTTGCATTCCTCCCTGACAGTGTCCTTGGCTTCACTCTAGACTTCTTCTTGCTCTGGTCAATTTGGTTTAATAGGACAAATTTATTTTTTATTTTATCTTGAAATTCTATGAGGATGTTCTTCAGGTTATGTTTTGGCACACTGGTTGGTTTAGGATTCTTCTTGAGCTTTATTCTAATTTTTGACAACAGCGGTTGATGGTCTGTGCTGCAATCTGCTCCTAGTCTTGTTTTCACAGACAGAATGGAGCTTCTCCATCTTCTGCTGCCAATTATCTAATCTGTTTGATTTCAATATTGGCCATCGGGGTGGTCCATGTATACCTTTGCCTGTTGGATTGATCGGAGAATGTATTTGCAGTGAACAAACTACTGGCCTTGCAAAATTCAATCAGTCACTCTCCTGCTTCCTTCTTTTTGATCCTAGTCTAAATCTTCCTACAATCTTTGATTTTGCTCTGTTTCCTACTTTTGCATTCCAGTCACCTATGACTAATAAGAAGTTCTGTTTTGGTGTGTGATCAATTTCCTACTGGATTCCAACACAGAATCTTTTCATTTCTTCTTCTTCTGCCTTTGTAGTTGGAGCATAAACTTGGATTAAGGTTATTATTGATGGGTTTTCCTTGATGTATTACTGATATTATTTGGTCACAATTTGAATTACATCCTTTGACTGTTTTTGCTACATTTTTTCTCACTATTAATGCCACCCCATTTACATGGGCAGGGGCAAAGACACTGCAAAATAAGACACAGACTACAGATTTGGCAAGAAAAGGCCACAACTTTACTGGCTATAGAATACAAAATGGGTTGGTGCCAAGCATGGGTCTGGATCAACCAGCATGTTGACAGAAAAGCTAAGCTTCTGGCCCAGAGTTGGAATTCCAAGAAATGGCAGGGGATAGCCCACCAACCAGGAACCCCCTGCCATCAGGGAGTGCAGGAAATGCATGACCTCCTGAGCTGGACATGCCTGCAACCAGCTTGCACCCTCTGAATCCTGGAAGGGACCCCCCCCATACCAATGCCAAAAGGCCCTTGCTACCCACCAACCAGGATCCAAGACCCATGCAACTGCCCTAAAATTGTGACAAACAATACAAAATATACAGCAGACAAAAAAGCGGGGGGTGGGTAGGTGGGGAGCTGCAAGAAAATGAAAGAGGCAGATCTAAGGAAGGCGGGGGGGATATATGCTCCCACTTGACCTGAGTGAAGTCTATGCATTTATTTTCACTCAGGCTGTGCTGTGCCAGCCAATGAAATTGAGGCAGTCACAATCTCATTGGCTGCCGACTGTGTGGGAATCCAGGGAATTCGAAATGTGGCCCAGACCCGGAAGTGGATTTTCCTTGGCCAGGGTGGGCTGGAAGAGCAGCCAGCCCTTTCCCTCTCATCCCGCCACACAAATGGTGCCACATCACCATGCAGCTAAGTCGTGCAGCATTCTTTTTTTAGATTCTTTTTTCCTAAATAAAACAGTGTGTAAATATCTGATTCAAAATGTTAATTTCTACCCACTTTCACTTGCTTGCCCCAAGTATTGCAATGTTTATACCTTCCATTTCTTGTTTTACTATGTCTAGATTCCACTGATTTATGCTTGTCATATTCCATGTTCCTATAATATGTGCTATGCAGCTTCAGACCTTCCTTTTATCTCTGAGCACATCAACAGCTGAACGTCCTTTCAGCTTGAGTCCAACTGCATCATTAGCCCTGGCACTACTTGTAGCCGTCCTGTGCTGTACCCCAATATTTTGTTGATTGCCTTCCAACCCAGGAGTGTCATCTTCTGGCACTATCTCTTGTTTAATTTTGGATTTCGAATTTAGTTTTTGCATCATTGCTTTTTATTTCAAAGAGATATTTCTGGCTTTTTATACTTACCAATATTACTGTTATAAAATGCTAAATGAATCTAATTTCATTTTTGACTAGTTTGACATCTGACTGACAATGAATATTTGTGACAGAGAATACTCTCTGAACCTACAAAGCAGAAGACCAAACATGCTGTTTTGTGCTAGAGCATCTGCCCTGTCATCTGCCCCCCCCCATTATTATTGGTTAAAATATATTTGCTTTCTAGGACTGTAAAACCTTCTTGTTTAGACTGGATTTCAATAGCTGGATAGAAATGTGTGGTGTAATTTAACAACAATGTATTACATACATACATATATGGTACATATTTTTATGACTGCTGCTTCATGAAACAAATGTTAAGAGTGCAAAGCTACGCAACAACAAAAAAGTAAACAACCTTTTTTCCCTGCTGATGGCTATATTCCCTAAGGGCTGTATGCCCTGTAGTGGATGGGCTAGAGCCAAAATAGGCAAGTCTACTTTTTCTTTCTTTCTTTGACACCTGCCTCTCTTCTTGTTACACCCTAATTCACTCCTCCACCCTGTACTTTGGTGGAACTGTCCTTGCAGAAACTGTAACTGTTCACTGATAGAAGACTTTTGAAATTACGCTGAGGACTGCATGAAATCATCCTTGAAATACCCAATCATGTCATACATGTTTACTTGTATGTAATTCCCACAGAACCCTGATTAGATATGTAATAACTTTGAATTGGTAGATATGTAATTCTTGAGTAGACATGGAGAACCTTGCACTGATAGTCAATGCTTACGTTTTAATTGTCAATTAATTTATTACATTTGCACTGTTATCATAATAACACAAATGAGATGGGAAGCAATGGATTCTTGTCTCCGTATCATGCAGCATCCCCCATGTTCCCCCTCCAGAGGAAGATGAAGTTGTGACAGTGACAATGCCTACCCACACAGTCCCCAAAGAGGAAGAGAGAGAGAGCGAGAGAGAGAATATGAGAGATGCAACAGTGGCAATATGAGCACTATTTTTTCTTTCAGTCAGATGAAAAGAAGCAAGTGGCATTATACTTCTCCTAGAAAGTGGAAGGGGAAAAGAATGCAGCATTGCATTTTCTTTCAGAGAAGGATGCACCCTTTCCCAAAGGAGGGCACAACTATGGCACTCCAACTGCACTATAACTAAGTCAGCCTCGTGCTGCCAGACCACATGTGATTTTCCTGGTGGCAGCTCAGCATACTGAAGTACGCTTCTTTCTTTTCAGCTCCAATAACAATACATTTGAATTAATGCTATAATTATTGTGGGAACAGCTTTGGTACATCTTTATCAGTCACCACAATAGTGGGCAGAAATAGTTATTCAAAACTACAGCACAATTGAATGCTTTTCTGTATTTATATACCATCAATTAACCTGGTCCCTCTCAAGGTGAATCATAACATATTAAAGCAATGTATTACATTGTGAAAAACTGCAAAATCAAAAGCTGAACACACTAACATCTCAAACTATTACAGCCACACCAGAGAAAAACAGAGAGCCAACTAAAAAAGGCGGGGGGGGGGAGATGAATTTACTTTAGTACTTAGTGTCAGGTTGGCTTTGTTCTCCCGGCCATGAGTTGGAGATATTTGAGAAATTAAAGAGACTGTTTTGTACTGTTAAAGCATCCCAGTCCCGTGCACACTTCTACAGTGCAGGTAGATCCAAGTGACGTTGCTTTGGGAACGGTACTGCTACAGACCAATGAGGGGTGTTTGAGACTATGTGCATACTTCTCCAAAAAGTTCCCCAGTGCAGAATTGAACTGGCTGGTGTGGGAAAAAGAGGCAGTAGTTATCAAACAAGCTTTAGAAGACGCCAGCCACAGAAGCAAGTGAAACGTCAGGAGAAAATACAACCAGAACACGGTCTCAAAGCCTGAAAAACCCACAAGAACCAATGGATTCTGGCCGTGAAAGCCTTCAACTCTACAAGCTTTAGAGACTTGGAGACATTTTTTGGAAGGGCCTAGTTGTCCCTTTGAGATTTAGGCATACCATCACGCCTTAGAAGCTTTGCAGACCCTGCGCAAGCTAGGCCCAAACAGATACGCTGGGCAAAGTTTTCCTGTAAGTTCACTTTGAAGTACTTGCCAAGCAAAAAGAATTTCTTAACTGATGCCTTGCCCTGTTTACCTCAGCATGACAGTCAGAAAAAAAAGAGACAGTTGATACTGTATTTACACTTCAACAGCTAAGATTAGCAATTACAACCTGCACAGTCAAGCACTGGGGGTGGGGGCAGAGTGGGAACAAGCCAAAAGCAGTTCCAGAAACCTTGTAAGAATGACCACATGAGGGAATGAGGGAGGATGACTGGACCAAAGAACATGAAATGGAACTCACTAATAGAAAGGAAGTATGGTGTAAAGGAGAAAACAAAATCTATGTCCCTGAGACACTGAGAAAAAAGATTTTGTAACACTGTCATGTCACATGTCAAATTAGTTGGGCATTTGTCAAAGTGTTGTACCTAATGAGGAGGAGGTGGCCAAGACTGAGAATGGATTTGGAAAGCTATATGAAAGGGTGCACTGTTTGTGCTTAAAATAAGGGGGTAGGCAGCAAGCTGAGAGGTTTGCTTAAGCCACTGCCTACACTTCTGTACCCTTAGGTACACGTTAGCATGGATTTCATAACAGATCTCCCTGAGAGTAATCAAAAGATAGTTGTTTGGGTAGTTACAGATTTGTTTTCTTAACAGGCACATTTTGGGTATTGCAAAACCATCCCTACAGCAGGATAGTTGGCAAAACAATTTCTCTAGCAAGATATTGATTGCATGGGGTGCTGAGCAAAATAGTCTCCAATTAAGGATGCCAATTCCCAATCTGGTTTTAGAAAGCATTTTTAAGACTGTTGGGGGTGGAATAAGCACTGAGCATAGCCCACCATCCAGAAATGGATGGACAGACTAAAAGATTCAGTCTGGATGATCAGGAGAATAAGCTCTGGAACAGACGTAGAGAATATTAGGCTCTCCAGAGGTTGTTGGATTGCAAATTCCATCAGCTCTAACCAGCAAGCCAATGGGCGGGGGGCAGTGGGAGCTACAGCTCAATAACTGTTAGGGGATCACATATTCTGCATCCTTGTTTTAGAGGTTCATGCAAACGATCTGAAGGGACTATATACCTATATGGAGAACAAAAGAGTCTGATAATAATGACTAATCATCTTCTATTTCTGTTCTCCCTTCTGCTTACTCCTTTCTTATACATATCCATTTATTTACTTTTTGATTTGTCTTGTCTTGCTTGGTTCACTCTTATTAAAATCTTTTCTGCCCAGTAAGTTCCATGGCCCAATGGACACTGGCATTCTGATCTCCCAAATTCTGATAAGTACATCTCTAACCACACATAGCTGGAGTGAAGCATAAATGTTAAAAGTATCTTAACATGGTGACAGTCTGGGAGGAGAATGGGAAATGAAAGGCTAATAGGAAGGAAGAAACTGAGGGCAACAGCAATGCTTTGCCAGGGATTGGGAGAAAAACAGAAGTTGCGTACACCTTGCAAAAAGGAATAGTATCTTGCTGATCACTTAAACAGTGGGAGACACCAATGTCCTTAGAACTATTGTGAGTTGGTTCAATTTTTTCAGATGCTGAGGAAAGGGGATAGAGGGGCTATGACATGGCATTAGGGACTACCTTCCCTACATTTAAAGGATTCTCCTGTCTTCCTTAAATAGCCTATCACCTGCAAAAGTTTCTTTTGTCTTTTTGTCTCTGTGAATTCCTTCTGCTGTGGGGTGGGTTAAGGAAGTGTTTATGAGAGAAACAAAGCCAATTTTATTTCCTAATATGCAAGACGTATTTGTTGCTTTCTGTATTGTTCTTGTCAGGCTAATCATATCTATAAACTACTTCCATCTAATAATAAGACCACAAGAGTAGAGGACAGGAAGAAAAACTTACACAGTACATAAAGCCTGTCAAGGAACAGGGCATTATTGATGCTAGACATATAGGAAAGCAGAACAGTTTTGTGATTACACGCATAAGACTTCAGGGTCAGATGTTTTGGGTTCTGCTTGTGAAGCCTTGACAGATTTCCTGCATGGCTAGACAAGTCTCCTCACCTCAGTTTCCTCAGTTCTGAAACATGAATAACCGGATATTTACTATATATATGAGGCAGGAAGTGACCATGGAATACTTATATTCTTTAAACTCTTCAAAACAGTAGGAGAATGTGCTACAGAAATGCAGAACACTCTTGCACTTGAAAAATGAGACACTTTCCTGCCATTTCACAGGAAGAGATGAAACCCTAGATATAGGAATTTCTTATGGGGAAAAAGCCCACTCTTTCTATAAGGTCTTCCTCAAAAGTATCTGAGGCCTGATTCACAGTTTTCTGAAATAAAATTGGAACTGCAGTGATGCACCTCCACATGACAGGTCTCTGGTTTGAGTGGCTCCTTTTACAGCTCAGAGACATTTGCCATGGCAAATCAAATGCTTTAAGAGATCATTCATTGTATAATATGGTTCAAAGTCACATGCAAAACCCAGTGAAATATTAAGCAGGGAGGTGCCTTTGCACACCAAAGGAGTTACTTACACTGGTGTCTTGTTGTCAGAATCAGCTCCAATAACTATATACACTTATATACAAGTTATAACAGTCTGCAATAAGTGAAGCTCAGTTTTGAGAGACACTTCATGAAATCACTGTTGGTATATTAAAAAAAATTCCCCATAAAGAGGACTCGTGATCTTTCAAGTTTGAGAATACCGGATTTTCCAAATATTCAGCATCTGTGGCAAACAGTTCATTTTCTAGGCAGCCTGCGTATATGTTCTGTAGACAATGATGAGCCAAATGTTATGAGCAAGGCTTCCAACATAATTTTTAAAAAAGAAAAAAAAAAATTCTTCTTTTCTCACAGTTTTGTCCTGTTAGCTGATCACACCCTCTATACCACTTTGTAAACAATTTTTATAATTTTTATACGTTTGGCCATTGTGGACTGTTCATCCAGTTTACAACTCACACAATGGCTTGAAATACTATTGTATGACTCCTGTACCCAGTTATGGTTATCTTCAAAAAACTGCTAAAGCCTCTACGGTACATTCTTTTAAAATAGTCAGATAAGCCAGCACAACAGGTTATGGTATTAGTAATGGTGTACATATCTATGCCAAGCATTACAGCATGGCTAATCTGCAGCTAAGTCCTGACTGAAGTTACTGTATGCAACAGTCACAACCAGTGCTAATTCAAGAGGAAGCCTTGAACTTCTAAAAACCACATCTTTTAAATTAAAAACAACAACAACAAGATTTCATAGAATCATAGAATCATAGAAATGTAGAGCTGGAAGAGACCACAGGGGCCATCCAGTCCAACCCCCTGCCATGCAGGAACACCCTCAAAGCACTCCCGACAGATGGCCATCCAGCCTCTGCTTAAAAACCTCCAAGGAAGGAGACCCCACTACACTCCGAGGCAGCACATTCCACTGCCGGACAGCTCTGACTGTCAGGAAGTTCTTCCTAAGGTTCAGGTGGAATCTCCTTTCCTGCAGCTTGAATCCATTGCTCCTTGTCCTGGTCTCTGGAGCAGCAGAAAACAAGGCCCCTCCTTCCCCTACGTGGCATCCCTTCAAATATTTAAACATGGCTATCATGTCCCCTCTTAACCTTCTCTTCTGCAGACTAAACATACCCAGCTCTCTAAGTCTATCCTCATAGGGCATGGCTTCCAGGCCTCTCACCATTTTGGTCGCCCTCCTCTGGGCTTGCTCCAGCTTGTCAATATCCTTCTTGAATTGGGGTGCCCAGAACTGGACACAGTATTCAAGATGAGGTCTAACCAAAGCATTTATCATTCAAGGTTAGGCCTTTAGAGCATAGAGGCCAGAGTATGGGTTTGCATATTTAATTACTGGCTTAGATTAAATTTTGTACCAATTGGGCTTGCACCCTTGGTTTTGGAAGACCAATTTCACTCTAAATGGAAACAAGCGGTTGCTACCAAATTGTCAATGCTGGGTCTGTCCCCTGATAGCTTATTTAGGATGGGCTATGACCAGGCTAAATCAGTCATTAAACAACGTATCTTTGATACTGAATGCCAAACAGATTTGGCCTGTTCTCCATCCTTTATTGCTAGTGAGCAGGACAAGTATCGCATGTTGCCACGGGCCTATTTAAAATTTTTAGAACTGCCCAAACATCGTTTGGCTTTTACTCTAGCGCGTTGCGTAGTCTTCCCTCTGCTGTCCTTGAGGGACAATATAAAAAAATTCCCTATTTGGAAAGATACTGTCCGTGTGACTCCGGTCAGATTGAAACAGTTGAACACATGCTTTTTCAATGTATGTTCTATAGAAATTTAAGAGCTGATATCATCTCCCCAATTCTTCAGGAACACCCAGGTGGTTCTGAATCATTTTATACCTTCCTATTGTTATCAGACACAAACTCTGATAAAACATATAAGGTTGCTAAATTCTCTGCTGCAGCTATGAGAGTAAGACAAAAGATGTTGGCTAGTGAGTAGATGCATAGTGTATATCTTGTAATCCTTATGAGACTGTTATCCCTCAGTAGTACTGCATTCTTGACCAAGTTTATTATGCTGTTTTTATGTATTTATTCAAGTTTTATGTTTACTTGTATCAGAACTTAGGTTTTTGGCCCTTGGTACTGTTTGATGTAATCTTTTTACTGGTCTATGACTGTAATTAAACAATATCTATCTATCTATCTATCTATCTATCTATCTATCTATCTATCTATCTATCTAGGTTACATAACCAGAGCTTGAAACATTATCTAAATCCAATTTTTATCTAGACCCAATTAGATTAGACTCACTGAATTGTACATACATGTTGATTTAGCAAGATTTCATTGAGTTTAAGTTAGTTTGGATAGGGTATTAAATTTAAGCCTTCATTTTGAAAAGCTAATGTGCTTCTCTTACTTAAAAAAAAAATCATTTAGACAGAACATAATTCAAATTAGTTTACATGATACTAACAGGTTATTAAACGATTACCTCTAAAACGCCTTAAGAAAAACATTAAAATAAAAGAAATGAAAAATATAAAAGTAAATGTAATGAGTGAAAAAGTTTTTCATTCTCCAAAAGGTGACACATTAAAAAAAGAAACTGTTACATTTTTTCATCCCAAAAGGTAACAGTATGAACTTTACCATGTTACCTTCACATTCTGGTATCTAGAGTTAGAACATCCATGAAAAATATCTGTTCATAGTTTTAGAGAAAGGAAACCCTGTTGGAACAGTTTTTAGTGGTCACTGCAATACAGTATCCCAACTGAATTCAACCCATGTCTTCCATTGCCCATCATGGCACTACCTGTCTATGCTGGTGGGATTATGAGCTCCTGTGAGGTAAGAAGATCTGCTGATGGTAGCAGCAGTGATGACAGGTTCTCCCAATGTCAGACAGGCTTTTGCGGAGGAGCCAGAGTAAATGTACCAAACAGTTACTGGGCAACAGAAGTAGTGGGGGATGACAGTGGCAAAGGACCTCTCAGAGACAACAGCAATGACACCAGAGTTAACACTTCTTAGTACTGTGCAGAAGGAAGCAAGGTAAACCCCCTTTTGAATGTTTCTTACCATGGAAACATTATGAAATACAATACAAAATGAAATAAGAGATAATGCCTGAAGATGACAATCTCAGACCAGAAGGCACTAAAAAAAACTGACTGGGTAAAGCAGCGGACAACTATGAGTAGTGTTGCTGCTAATGATGCAACTGAACTCAAGCCAAAAGGACATTTAGCTGGTAAGATGCTCAGAGGTGAAAGGAAAGTCTGAAGCTACACCACACAAGGAATGCAAAGAGCATGAATCAGAGGAAACTAGACTGGGCTTTATCATGTCAGGCTCTTCTCCTGCTAAAATAGCATTGCTCTAAAACCACCATTGAATTAGGATTGCTCTCTTTGATTTTGCACCTTTGGAGCAAGTAACCACATATTCATTCTATCTTCTCTCCCCCCCCGCTTTTCTTCTTCTTTTTTCTGCATTAGAATATTCTTATCAATAATTCAACTCCCTCTAACAACAGTATCATGCCAAATTAATATCCTAGACATCACAGAATTAAAACATAATCCATGCTACAATTCCAAATCAAAATCTTTTAACAACAAAGACCTTCCTTATAAATTTAAGTTAATCAAAATATTTATCCCACCCTATTTTTTCCTATTTTTTTAAAAGTTATTCTTTCCGAAATCAGTTTTACACTTCTTTGCTCTGAAATCTGTTCGCTTCATTATTTGTTCCAGAAGGATCTTTATTCTAACTTGATATTCTTCCTCCAACAAAGCTGCCAATTGGATCCAATCTTTTTTAATTTCAGTCTCACCAGCATTACAAACAGAAAGTCTTTGCATAAACAGAACGTCATTGATTTCTGACTCATACTCCCCCAGAGAATTGTCAGATTTTAAGTCAGACATAGATTCATTCAGCTACAATTTTTTCTCTAAGATTTCCTTTTTCACTTGCTCAACATTCATTGAATCACCAAAATCCATATCCAGGAAACTTTTTAGTTCACCATATCTTCTGAATTGTGCATCTTTAAATTCCTTTTAAAAAAACCAAAATGTATGCTGGCATTTCTTCTTACTGGACTTAGTAGAACATTTTTAAGAAAGCAAAAAACCAAAGTTAATTGAAAAAGAAGAAAAAAATTGGAGCACTCATCCTTCAAAAAGTAATTTAAAAAAGTAAATAATATTAAATTCCAAAGTCCCAGGAACCATACCACATCAACAATAACTTTCAATAGTTCAATCATTAATTAATTCAATTTTAAGTTATAAAAGCCCAAAATATATCTTTTATCAAAATCATTCAAAAAGGACATTCATCACCACATTTTAATGCCGTTTTTTCATATAAAGTTGGCTTTGTCATATAACTTGACTGGAGAGAGAAACTGTGTACTGTCTCTTTAAATCCAGATCCACCATTAGGTGGAACAAAAGCAAGAGAATCAGCTTTTTAGTATTAGCATTGGCTTATTTCTCATTTTTCTTCTTTGAATTTTTTTTTCTTAATAAGCAATCCTAGTCAAGATGTAGTGTCCATAACGGAGAAAGAGAGCTTTCCCTCCCTCGAGCAGTCCAACAGTGGCAGAATCCTTGCTTTGCCTTGCTGCTATAGCCATTGCTCCAGTCCTGAGCAGCCATTCACACAGACTGCCATCTGGCAAAATTCCAAGGACTTCTCAGTTGCCTGTACATCAGGTAACCCTTGCACTGACAAAGGGACCTCCTCTGTTAAAGAACACACTGCTGGATGGCATGATTCAGCAGAGCCCCCACTAAATCCCATCTTGAAGTGTTACTTCTGCTATGGCATTGTGGGTGAGGACCCAAAATATCATTTTGATATCAAACAATTCGGCCTTAGCTTGACCTTTTTCCAGCCACCCCACTCCATGTGTTTGCAAGGTTCTCCAGACAAGCACGGACAGAGTGTGGCCGCTAATGGTTTTACATTCCAGACCCTATTGAGGCCAGCAACTCAAGCCTCGCTCGTAGCTTCAGGGAACTTCCAACTGCAAACCTCACAATAGCTGCACGGCTTTGAGCCAAGCCAATCCTTCATGTTGGGCCATCAACATACCGGCCACACTATTGTCATCAAGAGCAAATCCAATCATGTAAACTTGACCTTTGCCAAATCCTTTGTCCAGCGCTAAAACTCCCTTTGTTCTCACCTGGCTTGCCATAGCCGGTAGGCACAAACTCCCCTATAAAAACCCCTCATTTCCAAATGGTCTTCGGACTACTTTGGACTTCCATCCGCCTTGCTGCCGGTTGTCTAAGGAAACTCCCCTCAGCAAGCCTCGCTGAGCTTTCTTCCCCGGAACCCCGCTTCTCTCCAGGACTACGAGACCAGGTGTCGTATTGCCTTTCCCGAACCACTCTCCATTTCTATTTCTCAGTTAGCTAGTTTATGTCTTGTCTTTTGTGTTTGTCTTTAATAAAATATTGCCTGTTACTTTGAAAACCTTGTCCAGCCGCTCTCTGACCCGCCACTGTATACATAGGGTTAAAGATCCTTGCTAAAGTTACCCTGCCTCTCGTGTAGCCAAGAGAGTGCTCCAGCTAATTTCCCCCATCTTGCATTTTATTTGGCAATCTGGGCGCCCCTCCTGGGACCCCCCAACATACAGGGTAACAGAAGCTGAGACTAGAAACCAGCATAAAAGCACTATTGAACTTTCATGCAGAGAATCATACTACAATAAAAGTGGGAAATGAGATCATTAAAGGATCTTCTGTGTTAAAAACAAGAAACACTTTCCAAATGGTCTCCCATGGGAGAATAGCAGAAGAGGAACAATATCATATAATGTCCCACTAAAGATGCCATTGTCCAACTGTAAGTGCAATTTTTACCTGTCTCATGTGATAAAGTCCCATTGTAAAACAGAAAATGGAACATATAAACATTGCAAGATCGAGATAAGCAAACTAAAATGGATAGGAATGTAACATTTTGAGTCTTATAATTACACACTGTTTTATTTAGGAAAACAGAATCTAAAAAGAAACAGAATGGCATTAATAGTGAGGAGAGCTATAGCAAAAGCAGTCAAAGGATAAAATTCAAAGTATGATCAAATAATATCAGTAAGATTTCAGGGAAAACACTTCAAGCAGTTAAGGACTGATGAGAAGCAAAAGTAAAAGGAGGAAGAAATAGGGTTAGAACCCTGAACACAACTCTACACTGACTTGTGTGCAGGGAAAAAGAGAACTACTGTAACAATCAATGCAGAGAATTAGAATATGACAACAACAAAAAGAAGAAGAAACCTCTTCCACAAGAGCTGAAACATCAAACGAAATTTTTAAAAAGAATGTGAATGCTCTATGACCAGCAGAGGAACACATTAGATGATCAACTAGAAATAAACAGATAATGGAAACAATACACTGAAGAACTATATAAAAGAGATGAGAGGATGACAGATTCATTCAAGGAAGAAACATTTGAAGATGAATGCACAATTTTAAAAAGTGAAGTGGAAGCTGAACTCAGAGGACCTTGAAGAGTTAAATCACCAGAAACAAATAGCATACTAATAGAGTTACTTCAGACTAAGATATAGCATGTACTCCAATTTTAACTAAAAATCTTTCTATAAATATGGAAAACAAAATAATGTCCACAGATTTGAAATGCTCAATATACATTCCAATTGCCAACAAAGGGGGCACCGAGGATTGTAATAACCACAGGATCATTGCATTAGCTTCTCATGCAAGCAAAGCAATGCTCAGAATTCTACAACAAAGACTTTTACCATGTATAGAGTGAGAAATGCCAGATGTCAAAGCTGGGTTCAAGAAAGGAAGAGGCATTAGTGGATCATATTGCAAAGATATGTTGGATAATGAAGTGCACCAAGAAATTTCAGAAGAATATCAGTCTGTGCTTTATAGATTTTAGCAAAGCCTTTGATTGTGAAGATCATGAAAATCACTCTTAAAGAAATGGGTGTGCCACAACATTTGATTCTCCTGATGCATAATCTGTACTCAAGACAGAATAGAGAGGAACAGAATGGTTTCCAACTGGCAAGGGAATCAGGTAAGGTTGCATTTGATCACCCTATCTGTTTAACTTTTAAGCTGAACATATCATATATATTTAAGCTGAATATATTGTATGTAAAACAGGATTAGACTCGGTAAAAGGAGGAGGAGAGAACATCAACAGTTTAAGATATCCAGATGATAGCATACTATTAGTAGAAAATAGCAAAGATTTGGAATGATTACTTCAATCGTTTACTTCAAGGAATCATAGAATCATAGAATCATAGAAATTCAGAGTTGGAAGAGACCACACAGGCCATCCAGTCCAACCCCCTGCCACGCAGGAACACCCTCAAATCAATCCCGACAGATGGCCATCAAGCCTCTGCTTAAAAACCTCCAAGGAAGGAGACTCCACTACACTCCGAGGCAGCAGATTCCACTGCCGGACAGCCCTGACTGTCAGGAAAAAAGTATGAAGACAGGTTTGCTGCTGAGTCTTAAGAAACCAAAAATAATGACCACAAGCGATTCACATAACTTTAAAGCAGATGATGAAGATACAGAAACAGTTCAATGTTTTCCATACCTTGGCTCAGTAATTAATCAGAATGGGGATTGCAGTCAAGAAATCAGAAGACTAGGACTTGGAAGGGCAGCTATGAAGGAACTAGACAAGATCCTAAAGCATAATGATATATCACTGAATACTAAAGTTAAGGTTGTCCATGCCATTTTATTTCCTATTTCTATGTATGGTGGTGATAGCTCGACAGTGAAAAAAAACCCAATAGGAAGAAAATCAACTCATTTGAAACGTGATCATGGAGAAGCATTCTACAGATACTCTGGACTGCTAAAAAGACAAATTAATGGATCCCAGAGCAAATCACACCTGAATTTTCCCTAGAAACCAAGATGACTGAACTGAGATTATTGTACTTTGGCCACATCATGAGAAGACCTGACTCACTGGAAAAGACAATAACGCTTGGTAAGGTAGAATGCAATAGGAAAAGAGGAAGACCGTGTTACAGATGGATAGACTCAGTCAAGGAAACCAT